>OY293304.1:19206186-19363295 GCA_958502075.1 Orchestes rusci | reverse complement strand
ATCAAGCCATACAGTCTAGGTTTAATAATTTGGCTAGGTAAAAGTTTTCTAATTATTAAACCTAGACTGTATGGCTTGATGAAGATACACAAATCAGATGTTTTTGAACAAATCCCCATGAGGCCTGTGGTTTCGTTTAGAGGTACTCCTACATATGAATTATCTAAATACATTAATATGGAATTAAAACAATTTTACAATAATAAATTTTCTCATTGCATAAAGAATAACGTAGATCTTATTAAAAAATTGAAAGGTATACAACTAACAAATAACGACATTTTAATTTCCTTGGATGTGTCCAACTTATTCACAAACATTCCAAAAATAGAAGTATTGGACTTGGTTGAGAGAGACCTTTCAAATTATGACGAGATAACTGTTTTTGAAAAGACTGACTTTCTCAATTTATTAAAAATTTGCCTTGATCAAAATTTCTTTGTGTTTGAGAATAATCTCTATTCTCAAAAAGAAGGACTTGCAATGAGTTCACCCTTATCCCCAATCCTAGCAGACCTTTTCATGCACAATTTTGAAACTCAAAATATTTTAAATGATAACAATTTCTCTAAGAATATGAAGTTCTATGCCAGATATGTTGATGATATTCTGATCATTTGGAACAACAATGATAACAATTTGAACGATTTTCTCAATTATGTTAATGATCAACACCCATCTATAAAATTTACTCTTGAAACACAGAATGATAATAACCAACTAAACTTCTTAGATTTAACTCTCACTTTATCTAATAACAATATAGAACTTGGCATTTTTAGAAAACCTTCACATACAGGCCTGGTCATTAACAATGAATCCTCTCATCCTATCCAACACAAACTTGCTGCCTTCCATAGTTATTTAAACAGACTCTTAACAATCCCTTTAAGTGAGTATGAGTTTAAAAAAGAATTAAATACTATCTACCAAATTGCTGAAATTAATGGTTATCCTCATAACTTAGTAACTAAATTATTAACCAAAAAACGAAACAACCAACTACAGAACCAGGTCTACCCACAGAATTCAAGGGAAGACAATACTATAAGACAATACAGGTCCTTAACATTTGTTAATAATATATCGAACAAAATTGCCAATATATTTAAACCTATCGTAAATATTTCATTCAAATCATCTAATTCTCTTAGTAATTTTTTCGTCAATAATAAAGACAAAACAGACCCTATGGAACGTAGCGGGGTGTATCGACTTCAATGCAAGGATTGTTCGGCTGAGTATATTGGGAGAACTTATAGAAATTTTTCTACTAGGTTGAAAGAACACTTAAGATGTCTGAAATGTAATTCTACTGGTTTTTCTCATTTTGCTTCACACCTTTTGGACAACAACCATACATTCGACAGTAGAGACAACTTTAAGATTTTACACTTTGCTAACAAAGGACATAAACTCAACAATTTAGAACTCTTAGAAATTCATAGATCCTTTAAAAATAATGATTCTCTAACTCTCAATGCACAAATAAACCTAAACTATACACCAATCTTCTCATCTATAATTTGACACACTTATCTCATACCATGAACACTCTCTTCATAACAAGTTTAGACATCCCATTTCTCGAGTAGCATTTAAGTACCAAATAGTTAGGTTATGTTAAGCCATTTCATCTTTTAAGTTAGGTTACCTTCTATTTTCCAACGTGATTTAGCACATTCTTCATTGTTCATCTGAAGGGCGTACTTGACCCCCATGTTACAAGTTACAACGTTTTTTGTCCTTTCTACAAATGTATGTTTCCCCATGTTGCATGTGCGGTCCTTCAATGTTTTTATGTATCTTATGACATCCTTGTAACTGGAATATTGTAAGTATAAGTTTAGGTTAGATAAGTTTGATAGTTACTAATAGCCCCCTTCTTGATATTATAGCCTTCAGTTTCGATGACCTGAGGATGGGGTGCAAAGTGTAGACCCCGAAACTGGTAGTCACATAATAAATATTTGAATAAACAGTAGGAATTTGTGAGATTGAAGACTTTTTTCCACATCATTTTTTTCAAAAATGAACTCACATCAGTTATCATTTCTTTACTAGTACTGGATTTGTTAGTGTCAAAAGACAGACCAGTCAGTGTACACGAATATCAGGAATCACAAAGAAGAAGAGACGATCAACACTAAATCTCTCATCGTCATGGAGAATTTGGATCGGAAATGCAAAAATATTGAGGAAAACTAGCTATAAATGGACAATTGGTGAAATTATTGAGAACATTGGATATGTTATGCATAATGTCCATATTAAACCAAGTGATCGTCGACGTTCACTAACACCACATGTCAATCAGCTGAGGAGAAGATATAACAACAATCCAATTGCATCACATTGGTTGATGAAAACTTTCCCCCCCCATGCCTCTCCCTCCCTAATCCCGCTTTCTTTCCCTACACCCATTTCCAAAAAACCACATTAACTATCAATACTTAACCCACCTCTTCATCCTATTCCCCCCCTGGAGTTTGACTCCATCCCCAATTAACGCAAGATTCAAGCACCACAATCGCGATTTTTCTGGGAAAAAGTTCTTCTTGAAAGAACTATCCCCCTTCTTCTTCAATACAACAACAACAATGATGAAAACTTTCAAAATTGATAAACGAAATATCATGACCGACAAATAGAAGGTATTGGGATGAATATCCTTTTGGCAGAGGAAAATGTGATCTCAGAAGAAAATCTACGAGACAATGATAGCGATCAGGAAGATAACACGAAGGAGTCTGGACCCAATGGTATTTCAAAACTTCTCAAAAGAAGTTGGAGGTTTCAACACTTAATGCAGCTCTAAATCAATTCGAGAACGGAATATGTCGAACTTTCTTTTTTACTCCATTTTATCCTAATTGGGGGAAAAATATAGGATAATTGGAATATGTGGCGACACCTTAGCGTAGAAAGTGTCAATTGATCAATTCATCTCATTCATTCAGGGGCTGTTTATCAATTGAGGATTAACTCATGGGTTAGCTGACCCTTGGTCAATTTAGCTCATGCCAAATGGACAAATGTCAAACATTTTGAGGTTATCCTAAGGTTCTTGCAATAACCCAGGAGTTAAATCAATTGATAAACAGCCCCCAATCAATTATATCTGAAGCAATCATTATAGTACCTTGTAACCAATCTACCAAATAATACGTAGGTACTATCATTCATAACTGGCTCTAATTTGTGTCCTTGGTTAATTTCAGATGAGGGGCGGTTGAAACAATATAAGACGAATCTTGGAATTAAATAATTTATATAATTGTATGGCCATGGCCAGAAGTGCCCCGTTTCCTGGATACAGGGTGTACAAGTTTTTCAAAAAAAATATATAAATGTATATTTAAGTTTGGATATTGTTACTGATATTTCTTATCACCATAAAAACATTGTTTGGCGTTAGGTATGGTCTCCAAGAGAAACAAAGAAGCTGCTCAGTATTCTGTATTAATTTTTTCGATGGTGCAATACATTGGTTCATATTTATTCCACCCCAAAACGGTGCGTCGAAAAGAAAAAAAGTCAGGATAGCTTTTTTGTTGGAAATTGAATAAGATTTCAGGAAAAAGTATTGAATTTCTGAAAATATTATGTTATAACTTTTTTTTTTGAAAATAAATGCACACATGTTCTCCAACTCCGGCCCTGGACAAGTTTTTTTTCCCAAATACTCAGGAACATGCAACACCATTTAGTATTTGAGCCCTGAAAATTTTATCAGAATCGGTCGAGCGGTTTTCAAAATAAATCCAGATATTCATTTTTTTGAAAAACTTGTACACCCTGTACCTAGTACCTCATGCCAAATGGACAAATGTCAAACATTTTGAGGTTATCCTAAGGTTCTTGCAATAACCCAGGGGTTAACTCAATTGATAAACAGTCCCCCAATCAATTATATCTAAAGCAATCATTATAGTATCTTGTAACTAATCTACCAAATAATACGTAGGTACTATTATTCATAACTGGCTCTAATTTGTGTCCTTGATTAATTTCAGATGATGCAACGCAATAGTGGAGTTGAGGAGAGTAAATGAAACTCCTTAGATTTTCAAATTGCCGACGTTTCGACTTCTAATTCGAGTCTTTATCAAGGCTACAAAAGAAATGCACATACAATGTCTGATGTGATAATAAAAAAAAGAAACACGAAAAAATCTCAGATGATAGATTGAAATATTACAAGGAATAAAGCAAATAAATCATATACAGTGAGAATTTTTGCACTAGTTCCATAGGGAAACCGAACAATGAAATAAAGTTGAGTCATTGGAAATGTTCCATAGCGACGATTGATGTATTAACAACAGTCAAGAAAAAATCCAAGAAATGAAATAAATGTTATGCGCAAAGTGGCGACTAGACACTTGCCGCCTTCATATCCATGAAGATAGTGGCTACTTTCCATCGCCTGTATGAAAATTAAGTACAACTACAGGAGGTGAAATTTATTTTTTCCAGTAGGTATCTATGATAATTCAAAAATAAACATCAACTTTTACAAATTATTTTATCAGGATAATATTTTTACGGGTAATAAAATTAAATCAAATGTTCAAACACATGCCAATTATTTACAAGACAGTATTCCTGAACGGTTGTGAAACTCATTAGTGGCATTCCTAAGATGTTCAAGAGAAAATTCGTTTGGGGCACCTTGTATTCTTCTTTTCAGTTCTTCTAAATCGTTTGTAGAGACAGAATTGTGAACGGTTGACTTTAATTTTTCTCAAAAAAGAAGTCATTTACGCTCAAGTCAGGCGAGCGTGGTGGACCACCTCTACCCATCCATCTGTTAAGGAAACGGGTATTTAGATATTCTCTCACTGCTGTCGTACTGTGTGCAGGTGCTCCGACATGCTGATACCAAATGTTTGGACGTAGTTGCAGCGCATTCATTGCTGGTATTATTTGGTCCTGACGAGGAGTGACGAGGGCCCTCAAAATTTTAAATGGTTTCCCCTTGAATCAGAAATCGACGGGTCCAAAGGTTTTTTCTTAAATGTCTTGGGGCGCCAAAAATTAACTCTGTTTCCTTTTCAAATGGCCACCTTATATGGAGATTATGTTTGTAAGAAATTGCACAGTGCAATGGTTTTTTTTTGACATATTTCCAGCAATTTGTCGTATCACATATATTGGGTCAGAATGTTAGTCTGTAACATCATTTCATTACCGCACTTAAAGTACTGTTGTTGCTGTTTTTCTTATACTCAGGATATAGGTTGCAAATTCAGAAAATAAAGTTATGAGAAAGATACATATTCAAGTAAATACTTATACGCCAATAAAAGCTATGCTAGATGTGCTGAATTGGCAACCTGTTAGGCAAATAGTGCAGCCAGTTAGTGTTGGTTGAAAATTTGTTCTTAAATTATCATATGATCAATATTCAATTTGTTACAAAGACGTCTCTACAAAAAACAGTATTTAATAAAGATACTAGCAATTAATACCCGTCACGGCTTCGCCCGCAACTGATTACATTTATCGAATAAAGTTGAAAGCCAAATATGTCGAAAACATTCATAAATGCTTAGCAAAGGCTATTGATCATGGAGACATGATATTTCCCAATGATGTTCAAAATAATAGGTATATTGATAGGATAAGTGGATAAGTCCTTCCAGAGGGTTGAACAAATGTCAGAATATTGGACTGCCAGTGAAGGCTGTTGACAAAAAGGATTCCTTGGTACCAAATCTGTATCAAAATGTATATATGCAATATTGCTCTGATTTTGCAATGTTGTTCGTGATCATAAGGTGATTAGCCACTGTTTTGATAATTTTTTTTATGTCCAGTCAACTTTCAAGTTGATGTGACCAAAAATAAATATTTGTTCATTAATTTATTATTTTTGTCATCTTCACCTCTTTCACCCCCTTGAAGATCGAATTTTTGGAAATAACAAAATACATGTCTAATTTATCTCATTCAAGTTTATTAGTGTGAAATTTATTATCAAAAATATATATATTTTTCAGGTTTGCCACCCCTGCCCCCACTTCTTTTGCCCTTTCGGGGGTTGAATAGAAAAAAAAAAAACTCAACTCGTGTTTTATGAATATTCATTCAAGTTTATTAATATGAACTTTTAAGTTGATGTGGTCAAAAATACATAATATTTCAATTATAATTTATGTTTCTTAGTGCTCCCACTTTTTTTACCACCAGGGTGCTTATTGTTGACGGGTAGGTAGTGGAACAGACGAGAGAAGGGGGCGGGGATAAGCGAGATTTTTACGAAACCGTATTCTTGAGTGAAAGTTGAGAGAGGGAGATGCTTCCAAGAGAGCGACTCTGCTCTCTTCCTTCAACCCAGTAGAACAGACCAATCCTTGGATTTTGTCCAGTGTCTGTTTACTTTCTGTTTTTACATGAATTGTCATTTATTATTTGAATGAATATCATTTTCTTATTCTATATTCCTTGATTTGAATACATAGTTGTGAAAATGAATGTAGAAGACTTCAATAATGTTGTACTAAATGATATATTGATGGACGATGTTCGTGATGCGATAGAACAAGAAGGTGTAGGTACCGAGAGATATCCTCGATAAGAGGAATGCTTTCAATTTGAGTGATCATAAATTTGTAAAGCTATCAAGGCTAACCAAAGACTTATGCTGAGACGTAGTTGAAATGGGACACCTTTTGTCGTACCTTTGAACATCTCAGGCCTGCTGTGCACAAATTCAATCAACGTCTCCTTTGGTTTGATTGTTAAGCGTTTTGATTTTCTCCCCATTTCCAGTCGCCATAAGTTTCGAAAAAATAATAAGAGAAACTACGGAGACCACTTTTCCCGATAAAAAAGACCACAATTTCGTATATCGATTGCCAATTGACAAAAGCAAATTTTGATTATTTTGAAGGAAACATAAACAAAAGAGTGTGGTCATGAGCACAGAATCTATCAAAATTTCGTGCGTTTTGATCGGTTGCCAATGGTTGCACAAACCGGCAACGGTGTTCCCGGGGATCTGATTCTCCTTGATGTTCCCTACCATCCAAGAATACGAATTTATTGTATCGAGGACCAAGGAAGCAGGGAGCAGTCCCCGTGAGCTGCCAGGGATGCTCCCATCTCTCACTTTCAAGAATACGTGCCCAGAAAAATTGGGATTTGGAAAACGACGAACCCACATGTTTTATCAATTTCATTCAAGATCATCAAAAAAAAGTCGATGTGACCAAAAATATTTTTTTCCTTGCACCCCCTTGGGGGCAAAAATTTGCAAAATCCTTTCTTAGCACACCTATAAATACTTTGCAGATCATCCCTTCAACATTTCAAGGCTCTATCTGTGATAGTTTCGGCTGGGCGTTGATGAGTCAGCCAGTCAGGAGAAGCTCTTTTATAAACAAAAGATACGATTATTTGATTGCTAGCCTGAGAAAACAAAAAAATCATCCAAAACAAAAGTCTTTTATAGGACATTTGAATATTCACAGATCCGTACTAGCTTCATGTGATGGATTGAGAATTGTATTACAGTATTAAGTAACTAAGTACTAAATAAATGATTCATTATTTAGATAACTATATTAATATGTCATATTGTCACGTATGATATCAGATTGGGCCTTTGACTGAACCCACCCCTTTTGTGCTCTAGAGGAACGTAGCTGAGCAGGACAGTGGGAAAACTTGGTACTGGTACTCTATTGTCGTTTACGGTACATCCAGTCTGTGTCTACCACAATAAGATTATGAACAGCATGTTCTCTACTTGAGGCTGAGTATCGTGAGCAGGGGATACACTACTCACTGGAGGTTGACGGATCGTGAGATGAGTAACACTAGTCACATGAGATGGCTATGCCAACCACTGTCCCATATTCTTGCTGGACGTGACTATTTATAGCATCAAAACTGCTTACTCAGCTAGACTCCAAATTTTGCGTCTATTCTAAGGGAGACAAATGATTGGGTGGATTAACAGTGAGTGTATTTGCCTCCAATACTAATGATATGACAATATTGTATTAAAATTGTCAACGTTCCTTGATTTACAATTGATTATTTGTTGAATACCAACCATTGATTAAAAAAATACTATCATGTCATTGTCTTACAATCCCTTTTTTAAAATACAATGCTCCAAAAAAAAGTTTATCATTATGTTTCGTATCAGTTAGGTTCTCATTTCATTATCAAACATCAAACCTATTTCAACTGATTAAATTGGTAGAGTGAGGCTTTCGCGAGGTTTGTCCCCTTCTTCAGGTCTTCAATGTGGAAAACAATAACAAGGAGGCACAACACATCATCAGGAGATTAATACACTAAAAAAACGCATAAAGTAGTTGTAAAATGCAAATAAAAATAGCTTGACGTTAAAAAGAAAAAAGCCTTTTTTAACATTAACTGAACAGAGATAAAAGTGGTTAAAATGGTGCTAGAGTGAAATATCGAAAGAGTAAAAGGGACTACATTATAACAAGTTGAAAGTCATAGGTATAATGTCATTACATTTACCCCTATGACATTTAACTTGTATCAATGTAGTTCCTTTTACCCTTTTGATATTTTACTCATTCACCATTTCAATCACTTTTATCATTGTTCAGTAAGTGTTCTATATGAGTCCCGTTTTTTTTTTGATGTAAGTCTATTTTTACTTGCATTTTACGACTTCCTGATGTGCTTTTTGAGTGTATTGATCTCCCAATGATTTATTGTGCCTTCTCTCTAATGTTCTCCACATTGAAGTCCTGAATCAGGAAAGAAATTTCCCGATAGCTTGACTTTTCAATAAAGGACACATAAATAGCCTTCTTTGTATTATTGACTGCCACCCACGAACACTCGAAGATCATACTTCCGTCCAGTCACGAAACAGCTACTATTAAATTTGAAGAAACAGATCAAATGCCTACTCCATGAGGTCACTTCACTTGTTTTGTTTTTTTTTTTGAAAATATAGAGAAATATACAGGGCCTCCAATTAAGTCGGCACTTTCGCTGACTTCTTTATTATCAAAGATACGAGGTCGTTTGAATCAGAGAACTAGTAGTATTTTTTCTGCTGATTAACATTATGCTGTCAAAAAAACAATTAAACAATGCGTTCTCGATTTATACCAAAAAACGTATATTTTTTAAATGGGACAACGTGTATATTTTTATCATAATCGATCAGACACTCTCTTCTGAACATAAAAGGTTATCATGATTTTTTTCCTAAAACCAAAAATAACGGAGTTATGCGTATTTTCCTCGACTTATTTATAAACGTCAAAGTAACAAAATGCGATGATTTGATTTTTTCAAGATGAGCTTAACAAACTAAATATGTTTAGAACAATATAATAACTTTGATAGCAAATATGGCCACCGATATGTATTATTTTGTTAATATTTTAAACTTCATGGCCAAGTTTCCAAACAGTTTCCCATCAAAATGTCCCATTCAAAAGTACATTTTTTTTAAATAGAGAATATTACCTGGAAAAAATAGTAGAATTTTGTTTTATAGGCTTACCTTATGTTTTTTGGGTAGCTGATTCCGAATTTTTCACCCCCATCAAAAAATCTTACCGGAAAGACTTTTTTTTTTAATATTGTGTTTTTTTTTGAAAATATCTGATATTTTTACAGGGTGACCAGATATTCAACCAAAAACGTCCGAGAGGTGACAGACCTCGCATTTAAATGAAACTTGAGATGGGGACATATAGCCCTAAAGTGCTCAGCTTTCAAGATACAGGGTATCAAACTTCTATTTTTCATTCCGATTTTTGACAATTATTAGTCATCAAGACGACACAGCGGTACAAAATTACGCATAGGGGGATTTTTCATCACGAGAAATGCAAATTCATTAACGGTATTGATATCACTAGTAGAGGGCGCTACTTACGGCACATTAGGCTTATCTGAATTATCGTAACTCTTTTCCAGTTTCGTGCATCGATTACAAAACTGAAAAAAAAAACGATTCTTCAACCTTTCTCACGTGAAAAAGGTGATCCTACTTTGTTTAAGTCTCCAGAGGTAACCGGTTTCGAGATAGCCCTCATTGAAATTTCCAATGCAACGGAAATTGGAAGAAATCTCTTGAAAAAATAATAGGACTTTGCAAGGCCAAGTCTTGGTCTCGAACATCTCGAAACATGAATGTGGTCTGGGTCTTGGTCTTGGCAGTTCTGAACCGAAGAAAAAAATTAATTCTGTATAGTTTGGCCCAATAGGCAATAAAATATGCAAACAATAATTGTCAATGAAAAAAAAAACGTTGTGAATATGCGCAGGGTCGTAGCCACGGGGGTAGGAGGGGGGGGGGGGTTGAGGGTCAGAACCCCTCCCTTGATCAGAAAGTATAATTTAAAAACACATTTAGATTTGATTGATGAAATAATAGCCAGTCTTGCAATGTCTTGGAAAATTCATGCATTTACAGCAAAGAGAGGTCATTTGGGAGGCGTAATGTCAAAACTAAGAAGGTAGGTATATGAAAATGCACATTTGGTGTATTGCTATGCTCACCAATTTAACAAGAAACAAGCGATGTCAAGTATATCGAGCATAAGATTTTTTTTATAAAATCGAATGAGATTTTTCTTTTTTTTTCAAATTCCTCTGACATAACAGCATCCTCAAAACATGTTTGTGACAAACGAATACCAAGATGAGTACTTAGCACAAACGCTTTGGTGCACCAATTCGTACTTTAGCAGATACTGCGCGCTGGATGTGCCCATAAATGTTATGCGTCATGAATTTGAGGAAAAATTAATTAAAAAGGAGGGGAAATTCCTCACGATTTTCTACCTGCGGCACTTCTGCAGTATCAATCCCCGCCGATGAGTGCTACATCTTTCCAAACCCAAACCCCCCCCCCCTTATAAAATGTCTAGCTACGCCACTGAATATGCGAAAGGCATACGATCTTTTTGTCATAAAAAGAAACAAGTACTCTTCCTTATTATTTATTATTACCTGGAATGACGATTTCAAGAAGCTGCACGAAATAGCATATTGTCTCTATTCATTCAACTTTATGGCATGTGACATCAAAAACGTACGTCTTTTGCATTTCTAGAGCATTTTTCTTCATTGTCAATGGTTTGCATATTTTATTGCCTATTGGGCCAAATTATACGGATTCTAGTTTTCTACTTAGTACTTTTTCAAACATAAGAACTTATCTGAGCACCCTGGCCAAACAAAGGTTTCCGAGAAGCGTCACATTCGGAGTATCGATTTGTTCGGATTATCGGCTTAATTTTTTGAACAAAACAACTGTTTGAAACAATCTAAATGACGCAAAAAACAAAATATAGTGACGACACAAAAAAAAATCATAATATGAAAAAACACTTGAGTGTTGAGAGAAAAAAATGTGTTTTTTTTTTGTTTTATGTTTCTGCCACTTTGCCCTCTTTGTTTTTCAATTTCTTGAGAAGAATGTAGTTTCAAACCAAATGACAAAACATTTTATCTGTTTCTCACCAGAAATATATTCACTTTTTGAGACTCTATACTTCCTGAACTCAAGAATACGGTAGCAGGTGATCGGATTATCGAGATTTGTTCGGATTATGACTATGGTCCGAGCTGTTTGGATAAGTGAATGTTCGGATTAGCGCATGTTTGGATTATAGAGGTTGTACTGTATAGAGAATAGGTAAACAATTATTCCTCCTAAAAAATGTTCTCTATACCTACATACTTGTATATTCATCAAAACTATGATGAATATACAAGAATAAAGAATATTTTCAATATTCAGTACATAACACATCATTTACTTTCACGTATAGGAATGTATTTCCATTACTTGATTGTTGAAGTATTTTGTTACATTTATTTATAACTTGTTACAGAGTTCAATAATTTTTTTTGAACATTGTAATAATTGTTTGATCAGATGAATTATTAATTATGATCATGTTTTCGTGATGTTAAAAAATATACATTCACATGTTAAATTTGAAGCTTTTTATTTTTTACGAAATCTACAGAAAAATTGCGATCAAATTTAGGGATACTCGTTTCAGTGATCTGGTAGCCATGCACTGGTCTATACCTACTTCTGTGAATTGGAAAATTCCAAAAATATATTTATGAAGAATTGATTTACATAAAAGACTTATTGAAAGAATTTAATAAGTATTGTCTAGATTTTTCTTTTCAAGACCAAGACAAAGACGAGGTAGAGTCTTGGTCTTGGTCTTTGTCTTGAACGTCAAGTCTTGGTCTTGGTCTTGAGAAGATTTTCAGGTCTTGGTCATGGTCTTGGTCTTGGTCTTGTCATCAAGACCAAGACAAGACCAAGACTAGTCTTGTGGTCTCGCGAAGCCATAGAATAATCTATATTCGAGTAAAAATTATTGTCTGGAGCAAAAAATAGTTCTTCAACATAGCCAATTTTCAAAATATTTGACATGAAAGTTTACAATCACATACATAATTCTGAAATGCTCAAAAAAAATTGTTTCCAAACTGATAAGCAAATTGCTTATTCCTGGAAGACTTGAAGTCAATTTTGAACTTTCATGCCTAATATTTTAAAAATGTTAGTGTATGTTAAAGATCTATTTTTTGCTCCTGACCTTCCTTCTCACGTGAATAGCGATTATTCTTTCAATGAAGGCTATCTGGAAAACCCTTAACTCTGGAGTATCAAAGTATGCCTTTTTCACGTGAAAAAGGTTGAAGAGTCGATTTTTTTAATTTTCACATCGATGAACCAGACTGGAAAAAAGTTTTGATAATTTGGATAAGCCTAATGTGACGTAAGTGGCGCCCTATACTGGTGATATCAATACCGTCAATGAATTTGCATTTCTCGTGATAAAAAAAAACCCTATGCGTAATTTCGTATCGCTGTGTCGTCTTGATGAGAAATAATTGAGAAAAATCGAAATGAATAATACAAGTTTGACACCCTGTATCTTGAAAACTAAGCAGTTTAAGGCTGTATGTTCTTATCTCAAGTTTTATTTAAATGCGAGGTCTATCACGTTGTCGATTGAATATCTGGACACCCTGTAAAAAATCAGATTTTTTTTTAAAAAACATAATATTTAAAAGAAAAATTTTTCCGGTGAGACTTTTTGGTGGGAAGTGAAAAATCAGGAATCAGCAACACACAAAACATAAGGTAAGCTTCTAAAGCAAAATCCACTGGTATATACCTACTTCTGTGAATTGGAAAATTCCAAAAATATATTTATGAAGAATTGATTTACATAAAAGACTTATTGAAAGATTTTAATAAGTATTGTCTAGATTTTTCTTTTCAAGACCAAGACAAAGACGAGACTCTCAAGGTAGAGTCTTGGTCTTGGTCTTTGTCTTGAACGTCAAGTCTTGGTCTTGGTCTTGAGAAGATTTTCAGGTCTTGGTCATGGTCTTGGTCTTGGTCTTGTCATCAAGACCAAGACAAGACCAAGACTAGTCTTGTGGTCTCGCGAAGCCATAGAATAATCTATATTCGAGTAAAAATTATTGTCTGGAGCAAAAAATAGTTCTTCAACATAGCCAATTTTCAAAATATTTGACATGAAAGTTTACAATCACATACATAATTCTGAAATGCTCAAAAAAAATTGTTTCCAAACTGATAAGCAAATTGCTTATTCCTGGAAGACTTGAAGTCAATTTTGAACTTTCATGCCTAATATTTTGAAAATGTTAGTGTATGTTAAAGATCTATTTTTTGCTCCTGACCTTCATTCTCACGTGAATAGCGATTATTCTTTCAATGAAGGCTATCTGGAAAACGCTTAACTCTGGAGTATCAAAGTATGCCTTTTTCACGTGAAAAAGGTTGAAGAGTCGATTTTTTCAATTTTCACATCGATGAACCAGACTGGAAAAAAGTTTTGATAATTTGGATAAGCCTAATGTGACGTAAGTGGCGCCCTATACTGGTGATATCAATACCGTCAATGAATTTGCATTTCTCGTGATAAAAAAAAAACCCTTTGCGTAATTTCGTATCGCTGTGTCGTCTTGATGAGAAATAATTGAGAAAAATCGAAATGAATAATACAAGTTTGACACCCTGTATCTTGAAAACTAAGCAGTTTAAGGCTGTATGTTCTCATCTCAAGTTTTATTTAAATGCGAGGTCTATCACGTTGTCGATTGAATATCTGGACACCCTGTAAAAAATCAGATTTTTTTTTAAAAAACATAATATTTAAAAGAAAAATTTTTCCGGTGAGACTTTTTGGTGGGAAGTGAAAAATCAGGAATCAGCAACACACAAAACATAAGGTAAGCTTCAAAAGCAAAATCCTACTATTTTTTTCAGGTGAACCCTCTATTTAGTCTCTAATGCCTAGATTATGTTTGCCATGTAGATCTAAATAAAAACCAATTTGGAAAATTATTTATTGTTCACATAATAATTTGACTAAGGTTATCGAAGTATTAATCGATTTATGTTCATTTCTTTTATTAATCATTGTCAAGAGATTAAACAAAAATTGAAAAAAAGCTGGTGAAATGATGAAGTAAAGTAGTAGGAGATTTATGAATGCTAATAACTCAATATTTATTGAACAGGATCCTTGCATTGGTAAGCAGAGTCTTCTTCAGGTCTATTGAATACGTTGTGAAAAAATAAATAAGTCTTCGATGACTTGGCTTATAACAGGAGTGAACTGGGTTAATTATTCATTCAAACGAGAAATGAAGCTCCACTTTCATGTCCTTACTGCAATATAACTTGTAACCAATGTATATTGAAAGCGTTTATAAAAAAATGTATGGACCTATTATTTGCCTTGGAGAATCTAATACTCAATACTGTTATAACAGGTGTCGCGTTTCAAATAATCATTTGTTTGTTTCCGGACATGCCTCAAGATCATATCAACTGTATGTCATCACCATAGCAACGGTATTCAGAGCCGTCTATTTTGAATTAAAAATTAGTATTCATAAATCTGCCAGAACATAAAGACAAGTGTTTGCTGATAATCTGTAGAAACCATTTTTTATCAATATATCCTGTTCTCTAACCCTGAAACTGGCGATTTAATTTATGGGAAGTGAATCGTTCAACAAAGAAACTACATCTTCAAAGGAGAACAGCACAAGACCATACATTTTGGTGCTTCGAGCCAGCATGGTTTATGGAATGGGGAATAGTTTGATGGATTTCAACAATATTCAGCATGAATAAATCGTCCAACGTCATGGAACGTCAAAACAGCCTGTGAGTCCTTTCCAATTTCATTATAAACGTGAACCTTTGAGGAAGCCATATCATTGATTTATGGAATTTATTCGCACCTTTAGGGAGTTTAAACTAATTGCTTTTTGCTTGATAAAGGGGCAGTAATTTTCACATCTTTTGTGACATTTTACTGCTTTATCAGTTTGCACCTTGGCTTGCACTCAACCACTCACCTTTGTGAGGCTATCGCGGTATTTGTCTGGCGCCCGTTGGCTCCTGTACTCCGCATCTTTTTATCTATTTTAAACAGTGTATCGGTGCACTGTCGTCTTTTCTCACTTGTTCATCAGAGTTTGGCGGTATAAAATCGAGCATAACCAATTATCACGTAATCCGAGTTTACGTTATAAAATAAAAATATACACTCGATAACGATTTTGGCATTTTAAGTTGAATATTCATTATGTCTGATCCAGATGAAATT
Source organism: Orchestes rusci (assembly GCA_958502075.1). NCBI lineage: Eukaryota > Metazoa > Arthropoda > Insecta > Coleoptera > Curculionidae > Orchestes > Orchestes rusci. The sequence continues at coordinate 19,347,648 of OY293304.1, read as the reverse complement.
GACATAGCGCAATCTACTGGTGCGCATTTAGTTAGCCGCCGTGGGCAAATTAAAGGCAAACTAACAAGATTTAGAAGGTTTATAAATGACACCAATAATGTAACAAAGATTGTGGAGATTGATACCCGCTTTAAAAAGATTGAAAGCCTTATTGACGAATTCAATGAGGTGCAATCTGAGTTAGAACTCATTGATAGTACAGAGCTGGAATCTCTTGAAAGAAATAGGTTTAAGGATAACTTCTATAAGGCTGTGTCAAAGGCGAAAGAGCTTGTTGATGAGTTGATGGGTTTAGAACGAAGGAAGCTCAAACGTTTCAAGCCTCGAGCACATTGTCAAATCCACAATTGTATCAACAGCGGGATCAACAGTTATTTATGCTGAATAACATAAAGTTACCTCCTATAGTTTTGCCAGAATTTAATGGCGCTTCTGATAAATGGCAATCTTTTCATGATTCTTTCTCAGCATTAATAGATAAAAACACGTCTCTTTCAGACGTCCAAAAATACTACTATTTACAAGCTTCATTGAAAGGTGAAGCGGCTCATATTATCGAGTGTTTGGAAATTTCCGAAGCAAATTATGCTGTTGCCTGGGGACTTTCGCAAGAACGATTCGAAAACAAAAAATTAATTATTAAAACTCATATGAAACAGCTTTTTGAGTTGCCAAACGTGAGCAAAGATTCATTTAGTTCGCTACGATCGTTCTTGGACAAAGTCCAAAAGCATTTCAGAGCTCTAAAATCTCTAAAAGAACCCGTCGATTCATGGTCTACTATTTTGATTTATCTTTTGCTAAGTAAAGTTGATAGCAATACTAAAAAAGAGTGGGAGATGAAAACCATGTACGAGGTTTCTCCAACAATAGAAGCTTTTTTCACATTTTTGCGTGAACATTGTCAAGTCCTTGGGTCCGTTGATACCAAGTCGAATAATTATCAGAATAATTCATCACTTGCATCTTTTGTAAGGGTGATCATTCGATATACTATTGCAACAATTTTCAAAGGTTATCAGTCTCTAATAGATTGAATAATATTAGAAGGTTAAAGGCCTGCACAAATTGCTTACGCATAGGCCATACGGGCACTGATTATCACGCTAAACCTTGTAGAATTTGCGGACATAAACATAACAGTCTTTTACACTTAGGTAGTTCGCGAAATAATCAGCAACAAAACTCAAATAATGTAAATAGAGCGCACGACATTGGTAATGTCAGTTCCAGTTCAGTGATTTCAGTAAGTAAACCCACGGAAGCTGATGGTTGCGTCATTACTGAAACAAAATCAGCTATCGATGACAATGATTCTTCGATTGCGTCTTCTTCGCAAATTTGCGATTTTGATATACAGAAAGTTTCGACTGGATTGAATAATGTATAAAGTCGAAACTCTTTTGTAGTTTTATCTACAGCGATTATACATATCTTTGATAATGAAAACAAACCTGTGGTTTGTAGAGTCTTATTAGACGCAGGTTCCCGATCAAACTTTATTAGTCGCGAATTTTTTGATCTATTAAAGATTCAGCCTAAAAATATCAATATTGATGTAATTGGTATTAATGGCCATTCCAGTAAGATATCAAAATGTATCAAGGCTAAAATAAGATCTTTGAATTCTGGTCACCAATGTTATTTAGAATTCCTGGTATCTGCAAATCAAATCACAACCACAACGCCTCAAATCAATATTGATGTTGCAGATTTTAACATTCCTTCTAATATTAGACTGGCTGACTCTGATTTTAACCAACCAGGTAAAATTGATGCCTTTCTGGGCGCCGGCATTTTTTATAATCTGCTATTGCCAGGTCAAATTCCTTTAGGTAAATATCAACCATTACTCCAAAATACAAGGTTGGGGTGGATTGTTGCAGGAGAGCTTCGCGCTACACCACACACATAATTTCGGACTTAGTCGGAATTTCTTGGCTTTTAAAACGGCATTTTGTTAAGCATCAAAATACGCAACTTTGCCCCCATTTAACCGACCTTGTATCTCGCACGGTTTTCAAGATCCCCATGATAGACATCGTTATCTAGGACACACTGTATATCTCAAAACTGAGTAGAATAAATGAGTTCGACTGAATAACAAAAAAGTTTATAAATAACATGTACTTTAGCATGCGCGTAATTTCAAAGTCCCTGCAATCGATTGATATTCTCGATGCGTCGCGACGCTTTAGTCTTGGTAGGCGTCGAATTTTTTTAACTGTGAAAAATAACTACTCGACCCCATACATTGACTACTGGAGTGGGGAGTTTTAAGTGAAAAGCCCTGTATAGAGTTAGGACACATGTCCTTAGAACAAGACTTGGAACAGGCTAAATCAGAACCTTATTATTTTCTACCGCATCATTGCGTGGTAAAAGAATCGTCTGTTACTACAAAGTTACGCGTGGTTTTCGACGCATCATGTAAAACCACATCTGGAATGTCGCTTAATGACTGTTTAAAGGTCGGACCCTGTATACAGGATTCTTTATTTTCTATTCTATTGCGGTTTCGTATGTATGCTATTAGGGAGTTTTTGAACCTCTTATTAATTTCAACGTTATTAACGTATCCCGCTATACTAAGCATGCGCAGAAAACAAAACATTATTAACGGAAAGGATACAAAAAAGTGATTTTGAAACTCGTATTTAACGTTTGACGTTGTGTTATCACCATGTCATCTGTCATCAGATTTGTTGTGTTTTTGGTTTTTGATGTTTTGATTTTGATTTTGTGATATTTTCGCCAAATTCCTAGCAGAACAGCACGAATTATGAAATAATATGACTGAAGATAGATATGAAGATTCAGACTACCAAATGTTTGGTATACATCTTATTTCACGTTACCTCTTGGCAAACATGATAATATGCTACCATCTACATTGTATTTGTGTTCAAAGTTACTTTTACGCCAAATTCAATGTGGATGGTAGTACATAATTCCCGTTTGACAAGCGGAAATCTGTCACTTCCACTTCGAAGTTAAATTAAATGTAACTCAAGCAAAACTACGAGTATCATGGGCAAAACACCGACTGGAATGATAAACAGCTGATCTCCATCAGCATCAATTACACTGTTGCCAAGCTGTAAAACATAGGATCAGTTTCTGTTGGATATTCAATAAAAAGACAAGAATCTTACAATTCCAGTGCAACTGTAGTCATTTTTAACAATTTAAATTGTACTTTGTAAGTTTCACGATTTCTATGTGATAATTAAATAATACTCTGCATATCAATATGACAACAGGAGAAAATAACCGACGGTTATTAAGCGAACGTTAAGGCTCCGTAGATAACGTAACACGTTATCGGTTAATAACCGATTCGGTTATTTCCAGACATCTGCGCAAGCTCAGAATAACCGGCAACGTTAATAACGGGTCAAATAAGAGCTTCAAAAACTCTCTATTGTATTGAGTTCCGATATTGCGAAGATGTACCGCTGTGTATATGTGCATGAAAACGAACGTAAATCTCAACAAATAGTTTGGCGGTTTGATTCTAGCGATCAGCTGTCTGTATACAAATTAAATACAGTCACATACGGTACAGCGCCTGCCTCTTTTCTTGCGACAAGGTGTCTTAAGCAATTAGCTATGGATTATAAAGACAAATTTCCAGATGCGTCAAATTACATTTTACATGATTTCTATATGGATGATTGGCTAAGTGGAGCCAATGACATTGTTTCTGCAGTCAATTTATTGAAAAATGTCAATTACATTTTAGGCACTGCTGGGTTTCACTTGCGCCAATGGTCATCTAATGACAAAAGAATTTTAAAATTGATTGAAGAGTCATTCAATTCTCAATTGTGAAAAATCGGATTCCAAGTCTCAATTTATAATTAATGATGAGCAAAGTAATAAAACTTTGGGAACACTTTGGAACTCCTCAAAAGACACATTACAATATAGTGTGAATTCAAATTCGAAAAACATTTTAACGAAACGTGGTATATTATCGGTCATAAGCCAAATCTTCGATCCACTAGGATTATTGGGTCCTGTCATAGTCAAAGCAAAAATATACAGGGTGTTCCAGAATAACATGCTAATAATAAAGGGGGTGATTCTTGGGCTCATTTTAAGAAAAAAAATTCATATGAACGTATGTCCTAAACGCCTTAACTTTTTTCCCAAAAAATATGCAAACCAAAACCCGCATGGACGGCACTGGTCAGAATAATTAAATTGTTGGTGCATCAAAGAATGAGTATTAATGCCTAAAATACATGACTCAAATTTCATAAAGATATCTACAGTAATGACAAAGTTATTGTAAAAAAAGTATCTATTTTTTAAAACTTTGACACCCTGTATCTCAAAAGTTAAGGCGTTTAGGACATACGTTCATATGAATTTTTTTTCTTAAAATGAGCCCAAGAATCACCCCCTTTATTATTAGCATGTTATTCTGAAACACCCTGTATATGCAAAGACTCTGGCTATTGAAAATTGGATGGGATGAGCCACTTCCCGAAGAATTTTTAGCCAATTGGTTGACATTTTATAAAAATTTACATTTTATTGAAAAATTGGAAATACCCAGAAATATTCTTGTTTCTAAATATGTAGATACAGAAATTCATGTTTTCACTGATGCTTAGGAAGCGGCCTTTGGTTGTTGTACCTATTTTCGATCTTTAAGTTCGGAGGGTGACATACAAGTGAGCCTAGCTTGTTCCAAATCGCGAGTTGCCCCTCTGAAAGTAATATCTCTTCCACGAGTTATGTGATGCAACCAGGCCATGGCCACGACCCTCGCAATCTACTTATTATTAGTACTATATTGATTATTATTGTATAAATATTTCTAGTTAGCTTAGTAAGCATTTTTATGTCATGACGACCAAAATCTAATTCTAATTATTCACTTATCATTTGATTTTCGACAATTTAATATCGCAGTTAATTGATAGTCAAAATTGTAGTTATTATTATTTGAATATATTAATTTTTGAGTTAGTGTTCAATAATAATTCCATCACTGGCGCAGTCGTACGTGTAGGTGTCTCAGAGATTCCTGGTTTTGCAAGAAGTCCCAAGAGGAAAGTTGCTGAATTCCAGAAAAATCGTCAGTGTCAACTGTTGGCTGAGACAGAAACAAACCAAGGCAAGAAGACCACAGTTGCGAAGACCAAATCGTAAGTGAGTTTTCCTTTCCACTCCCATCCCTTTTTACAATAATTGTTGTGTGTATATTTCAAATTTACTAAAGTGCAAGACATTAATTCGTTACATTAGTTAAATTTTAATGTCACATAGTGAAATAGATATTCTTGCAGAAAACCTCTCAAGTATCTCTCTGAATAACGCTTCTTTAAATTTAGACCTAAATATAAATACAGCTAATATGGCAACCCTTACAGCCGCAAAAGAGATTGCTCATACCTTAAAAACTTTCACGGGGAATAGCGATCATTTAGAATTTTTTATTCCTAGCATAGATAAGTTTTATAATAGATATTATATAGGGGCGGTAGACGAATCTTTAAAAGAATTTGTTTTCGCATCAATTTGTTCTAAACTAACTGAACAGGCAGGCGACTTTTTACTCTGCAGACCGGATCTAACGACCTGGCCCAAGATAAAAGATGCTTTAAGACAAAGATTTGGTGATAGAATAAACAGACACGTGCTTGCTCAACAGCTAAATTTTTTGACTAGATCTAGAAAAGAGCCTGTTTTAGACTTTATAGAGCGATTAAAAGTATTAAAATCACGAATTTCCTTAAAAATTACTGCAGATGGTTCCTTGAATCAAAGCACAAAAGATGCTCTAATGGAACAAACAGAATTAACAGCCGTTACTGTTTTAATGTCTAACTCTCCTAGTGAACTTCGAACAATATTAATGCTACATGATCCAAAAAACATTGATGACGCAGCATCATTTGTCCTTAACCACTCTCTAATTGAACAACAAATAAATGCTCGTGGTTTTATCCCACGACAACTGTATAATAATCAACAAAATAGAATACCACCTCAAGTATATAATCACCAAAATTTCAATTATATGCATCCACCAATCCAACAATCTTTTGTTAACCCCCTTCCAGTGCCAAATAATAATATAATCAATCGTAGCTATATTCAACCCCAATTTTCAAATCATTTAGGCGCAATACCTAAACAGCAATTCCCAAGCCAACCTGTAGATATTCAAACTCGACCAATACGTCAACATTTCCCCACCAACGAACAAGTTTTTGGGAAGCCGAAAAATGTATTTTCCAAAGGAAATTCTCCTAAATTAAGTGCTCCAACCCCAATGTCTATAAGCAGTAGAATTCCATCATTAATGAGTAGAAATACAGATGTTCACATGCGGTCAATCCAAAGCCGTAATACGCAAAGACAATTTCCCCAAAACGAAAACTTGTTTTTCCAAAACCGCACTCCACACACCGACATAACTTATCTGGAAGACGATCCAATTCAATCTGAACAAGAATTTGACCATTGTCCTGACGAACAAGAATATCAAAGCTGTTTCGAATCTCCCGAATATTATGACGAAACAGAATATATCCAAACCCCCAAAACCCAGCAAGAGGAAAATTTTCTTCAAAGCCCTCTAAACGAACATCCGTCCTAAATTTTGATAGTTTTCAAGTAAATTCTCTTCCTTATATCCAACTTCAAAATCCTCCAGCCAAACTTCTTATCGATACAGGTAGCCACACTTCCTTAATCAGAACATCTATAGCAGAGGAACATTTTTCACACTTAATTTTTCCCTGTAAGCATACTCTAGTAACTTGCACCGGCAACACAAATACCCAAAATAAGGCAAAAATTCCCTTGTTGAAAGAATTTAATGTAAATAACGAACTTGAGTTTATTTTGTATAGCTTCCATGACTATTTTGATGGAATAATAGCTATTAGAGATTTACGTAAGTTGTCTCAATATAGATATAAGAAACAGACTTTTAAAAAATGACTTGATTGAAATTCCAATCTATTACAGAGATGATTTCGACTTGCAAAAAATAGAAATACCACCCTCATCTGTAATAATAAAAAACGTTTACACTGACATACCCGAAAAAACCGAATTATATCATCCTCATGTATGCATTGCTCAAAATATCGAGATCCCCAGTTCCCTTCTTAAAGTTCGGAACGGAACTGTCTCTTTGGAATTTCGAAACCTAGGCAACGAAAGCATCGTTTAAGAATTCTATCCCGACTCACTTAGACAAGTAGCACAAGTTTTTGATTCACAAAATTTCGAAATATTCAATATCGAACAAATAACGTCCAACTTTCACAAATATGACAGCCCCGATTTTAACGACGACTTTTCACTCATCCGTACAGATCATTTGAATAGCGAAGAAAAATCCTCTCTAAAAAAAGTCATACATCAATTTTCCGAAGTTTTACATAGGCCAAACGAAAAACTGTCTTGTACAAATGCTGTTCAACATGAAATTAAAACTACAGATGATGTCCCAGTCTATACCAAAACTTATAGATATCCCTTTGTACATAAAAAAGAAGTACAAAAACAAATCTCGGAAATGTTGGAAAATGGCATTATTCGTCCTTCGTCAAGCCCTTGGTCTAGTCCCGTCTGGATAGTCCCTAAAAAGGCGGACGCTTCCATGAAACAAAAATGGAGGATCGTTATTGACTATCGCAAGGTCAACGATAAAACCTTAACAAATCGTTACGTCATCCCCAACATTGCCGATGTTCTCGATAAACTTGGCCGCAGCAACTACTTTACCACACTGGATTTGGCCTCTGGCTTTTATCAAATAGCCATGCATAAAACTTCGATTGAAAAAACGGCTTTCAGTGTCGAAAATGGGCACTATGAGTTCCTTAGGATGCCCTTTGGTCTCAAAAACGCCCCTGCAACCTTTCAAAGGCTCATGGACAACGTCCTTAAAGATCTTATTGGTAAAACTTGTTTAGTATTTATGGACGATATAATCGTTTTCTCTGCTTCCCTGCAAGAACATATTTCAAATTTAAAAACCGTCTTTCAAAAGCTCAAAGAGCACAATCTTAAAATCCAGCTCGATAAATGTGAGTTTCTTTGCAAAACCGTAGAATTTTTAGGTCACATTATTACACCCGAAGGCGTAAAACCCAATCCAAAAAAAATTCAGGCCATCTAAAAATTTCCATTGCCAAAGTCATCTCGTGACATCAAATCTTTCTTGGGTTTAATTGGCTACTACCGGAAATTCATAAAAAATTTTGCACATCTAACAAAGCCATTAACAAATTGCCTTAAGAAAAATAAAAAAGTTTAACACACTCCTCAATTTTTGCAATGTTTCGAAACCTGCCAAAACATTTTAATGAACGACCCCGTCCTTCAACATCCGGATTTCACAAAACCCTTCATCCTTACCACGGACGCGTCAAACGTCGCTATAAGTGGAATTCTGTCCCAAGGCCCTATAGGCAACGATTTGCCTATCGCATATGCGTCACGCACATTAAATCCCGCCGAAACAAATTATAGCACCATCGAAAAAGAACTTCTAGCTATAGTTTGGGCAACGAAATATTTCCGTCCTTATCTCTATGGAACTCGATTTAAAATCGTCACCGATCATAAGCCTTTACAATGGCTATTTTCTGTTAAAGAGCCTAATTCCAAACTTAACCGTTGGCGATTGAAGCTTCAAGAATATGACTATGAGATCGTGTACAAAAAAGGAAAACAAAATTCTAATGCCGATTGCTTGTCCCGCATACAAATCAATCCAATCGAAGATGATCAAATGTCAATCTTTAATAATTTTGACCCGGAAGAAATTGGAGTATTTCTTCCGGGTCAAGCAAGCTACAGCCTGACGAACTTGACGAAATGCTTGAAACACTTTCGGAAAAACCAAACAATGAAAAAATTAACATAATTTCCGATATAAGATTACAAGCACAACCCTCTACCGACCTAGAAACTAAACACTCAAGTTGCGAAAATCCTATTATTGGCGCACCATACGTTCAAAAGGCACTAAATATTTATAAAAATCAAATAATATTTAGATATTCCAATGACAATAAAATTAAAGTTCAGAAGGAATTTATTTTTGATAAGCAAAGATCTATTATATTTTTGAAAAATGATCCATCTGAAGAAGATCTGTGTAAAATCATTAAAGAGAATTTTACACCAAAAACTACGTACTGCTTACACTTTCTTAATAGATCTCTTGAAACGCTCATAATCCGCATTTTCCAAAAATATTTCAAAAATAATTCATTTAACCTTTACATATCTAACACCTTGCTAGAAGACATAACTGATGTAGAAGAACAACAATCAAAGATCAAATACTATCACGAAACCAAAACGTCCCACCGAGGCATTCAAGAAAATATCATATCCCTGAAAAAAAACTTTTACTGGCCAAATTTAGAAAATGATGTCAAGACATATGTAAATCTATGCGACATTTGCCAAAAAACAAAATACGAAAGACACCCCAATAAAATTATCTTTAAACCCACCCCTATTGGTCACGAACCTTTTGACCACATCTATATAGATATATATAAAACCCATAATAGTTCTTTTCTAACTGTGATCGATAGCTTTTCTAAATTAGGACAAGCATATCCACTTTTAACACCCACAGGAATCGAAGTAGCGAACAAACTTATTACTTATTTTAACCATTATGGACTCCCACGGAAAATTACCACAGATAATGGCACATCGTTTAAAAACGAAATTATTCAAAACCTTTGTTCCTTGCATAAAATCGAAATTCATTATTGCATTCCCTATAACCCCAACTCGAATAGCCCTATCGAACGCCTTCATTCCACCTTGCATGAAATTATTCTCACTCTTAAGCACCAAAAGCCAAAAGAAAACATAGCGACCTTAATGAACTATGCTATTCTTTCCTATAATAACACTACACACAGTGCATCCAAATATACCCCATTTCAAATTGTCAGAGGAAAATTAGACTACAAGAATCCCCTGGAGCTTTCGAACGATCAAAACGTCGCTCAATATATGCAAGAACATGCAGAAAATATAAAAATAATCAGTCAAGAACTTTACAAAAAACTAACTTCACAACGACAATCTGCTTTAGATAAAATAAACAAAGACCGAAATGTAGTAAATATCGATTCTAACAAGCCACTCTATGCAAAAACTTTCCCACAAAAATCAAAGGTTAAAGAATCAGATAAATATAAAAAAGTGAACAAACCCATAGTAGAAAAAACTAATGTTATAGTTACCCAAAATAGACAAACTCACAAAAACCTATTAAAACCACAACGTACCCTTGTTTCAGATGAGGAAAATCATCCCGCTCCTGCTCCTTCTACCCATCGCTACGAGCTTAGAAGTAAAAAGCATTAAAAATCCTATATTGCCAATGGCTATAGGAAAAACATATATTTCTACGACTCAACACACATCAAATTTTCATATAAATCTTACAGAAATTGAAACTCCGTTATTCAACATAAGAGGTATGTTAATTCACGTGAACAAAACAATTTTCAGTACTAAACAAAATGAAAGCTTTTCAATTCTCACTTCTTATAAATTTAATCAAACATACGAATAGTTGCAGACAATTTTAAGAAATACTAAAATTTTTCACAAACCTAATCGATCAAAAAGAGGACTACTTAACGTAGTAGGCAAAGTCGACAAATGACTCTTTGGCACTCTAGATTCAGACGATGAAATTCGCTTTAATAATTACTTCGATAAACTAACAAAAAATCAGGAAACTTTAAATCAAAATTTTTATCAGGAACAATCAATTCTATCCACCGTCACCCAGGAATACAGTAAAAATCTAGAAAAAATAAATGCTAACCAAGTACTTATATTAGGAAAAATTGATTTAATGAAACAGAAACAGCTAGATCTATCGAACGCTTTATATATGTCTTTAATTTTGGACAATATAATGTTGCAATTAAATACTCTAAATTCTGTAGTAAACAACATCGAAAACGCAATCTCATTTGCTCATGTAAACAAAATGCACAACTCCATACTCAATCCTAACCAACTTTTAGCTTTAATAGAGAATATAAAAAGAATATACGGTCCAAACCGAGTACCTGAGTTCAAAGAATTAATTAATTTTTATAGCTTTTTATCAGTTCAAGTTATTATAAAAAACAACTCAATTTTATTCTCAATACACACACCGATTGTTTTTCCCAACCACTATGTCCTTTATAAACTCTACCCAATACCTATCACAAACAAAACTATTCTCCTATCCAATTCCTATATCCTACTCACAAAAGATGATTATTGGACCACGGAGGAAGAATGTCCGCAACTAGAAGACCTGTTCATCTGTAAACAAACCACCCTATCAAAAGACGAACATTGCCTCTTCGAGCTGCTAACAACGTCATCCAACAGGTGTCCGTTAACTAATGTAAACTACAAAAAAAGTACCATTCAACGCCTGAATGGTAACGAAATTCTGGTCATTCCTGTGAACGAGACAATCGCCCTAGACCAATGTCAACAAGGACTCTACAAAATCACTGGACCTAGTATTGTTACCCTGTCTATCTGCCCTGTTGAGATAGGTAACAAAACGTACGAAGGTGAAACCAAAACGCAGTTCCAATATGCGTTAGAACTGCCACAGTTTTCGAACATCCCAGGACTTCCAAAAAGCGACAATTCTACGCTTTCCCTCGAACAAATTAGCTTGGAGGAATTAAAAGCTGCCCAGAAAATACTGTCCACAGTCCATTTACACCCTTTGGAGAGTCCCGAAAATTCGACAAACCTTTGGATCGCTCCGCTTTCATCCATTGTAGCCCTTGTATGCGGCATCCTGCTGTACATTGGATGGAAGAAATGGACCAAGCCTGCTTCATCCCACTATGGAAGCGCCTCTTCCAACGAACCCTCAGAAGAAGTCGGAAAAACGAGCAGCCACTGCAGCCCTTATTTTCCGAACTTACGGAGGGAGGAGTTATGTGATGCAACCAGGCCATGGCCACGACCCTCGCAATCTACTTATTATTAGTACTATATTGATTATTATTGTATAAATATTTCTAGTTAGCTTAGTAAGCATTTTTATGTCATGACGACCAAAATCTAATTCTAATTATTCACTTATCATTTGATTTTTGACAATTTAATATCGCAGTTAATTGATAGTCAAAATTGTAGTTATTATTATTTGAATATATTAATTTTTGAGTTAGTGTTCAATAATAATTCCATCACTCACGTCTCGAATTATCTGCTGCTCTATTGGGAGCTGAACTTTCAAAATCCGTTCTGAATTCTATGAAAATCAAAATTACCAAAATTTATTATTAGTGTGATTCCACTATCGTGTTGGCGTGGATATCAAACGAGCCAACAAGACTAAAAACCTTTGTTGCTAATCGAGTTTCTAAGATTCAGGCAATTTCTGATGCAGATCAATGGCGACATGTACCTAGTGCTTGTAATCCTGCTGACTACGTCTCGCGCGGTGTGGGTCCTGAGAAGATGGAGCATTTAAATCAATGGTTTAACGGTCCTGAATTTTTGTATAAACCATAGGATTTTTGGCCACATTGCGAACAATTGACAAATATTGAAGTTCCGGAAATGAAAACTGAACAAAAGGTTTTAATGGTAAATACTATAGTAAAAAACGAAATAATTGAGAGATATTCAAGTTTTGGAAAATTAATCCGTATAGTCTCCTATATTCTTCGTTACAAACAAAATGTAGTTTTAAAACTAAAATCGGAACCTCTCGTTTTAGATAAGCTAAATTTATTGGAAATCGATAACGCTACAACCGTTATTATTAAAATAATTCAAAGCCAATATTTTTATGCTGAAATAAGGGATTTGCTTAAAGGCAAACAAGGGTCTAGGAACAGTAAGTTAATACGATTAGATCCTTTTTTAGATGAGGACAGTGTTATCAGAGTTGGTGGCAGGCTCAGAAACGCAGACATTTCATTTGGTCAGGTCCTCAGACGTTGTTATCAATAATTAGACAACAGTATTGGCCTTTAAAGGGTAGAAATACTGTGAGATATATTTTAAACAAATGTGTTACCTGTTTTCGTGTCTCTCCTACTATGGCTACACAAAAGATGGGTGATTTACCAGCTCAGAGAATACAAGCGTCACGTCCATTTTCAGTGTGCGGGGTTGATTATGCTGGACCCTACTTGATAAAAAATAGTTACCTCCGTAATACCAAGTCAGTGAAAGCTTGGGTATGCATTTTCATTTGTTTCTCTACTAAAGCGATACAAGTGGAACTGGTAACGGATTTATCAACAGGTTGTTTTTCAGATGCTTTCAAAAGATTCGTAGCTAGGAGAGGATTGCCAACAAAAATGTATTCAGATAATGCCAAAAACTTTACAAACAAGATCTCTTAGGACTATGGGAATCTGCAGTACGACTTATGAAATTTCATTTAAAGCGTACTGGCCAGGGTGTGTTGTTGAGTTTTGAAGGTTTTTATTTCCTATTAGTTCAAATCGAGTCCGTAGTCAATTCGCGACCTTTGGTTCCCCTGAGTGAGGATCCTGAAAATTTGATCGTTTTGACGCCAGGACATTTTTTGATTGGCGGATCCTTGTTGGCGGTTCCGGAGAATTCTGTCACTGATATAAGACAGACTCTACGTTGCAAGTACAAACATTTGCGGTACTTGTTGGAGCAGTTTTGGACAAAGTGACATAGAGACTATTTGCACACATTGCAAGAACGGTGCAAATGGCAAGCTGATTCCGATGTGTTCAAGGTCGGTCAATATGCTGTGCTTCACGAGGACAATTTGCCCCCTATGTTTTGGAAGCTAGGAAGAATAATTGCCGTTCATCCTGGTCAAGACAATAAAATTCGAGTGGTAACCGTTAAAACAAAGGACGGTGAATATAAACGTTCGGTAGTGAAGATCAGTGTGTTACCATTTGATTCCTGAATTTGAAGACTTTTTTTGATTTTCTTGAAATTAGGACATTTCAAGGCCGGCGGCTATGTCGCGTTTCAAATAATTATTTGTTTGTTTCCGAACATGCCTCAAGATCATATCAATCGTATGTCATCACCATAGCAACGGTATTCAGAGCCGTCTATTTTGAATTAAAAATTAGTATTCATAAATCTGCCAGAACATAAAGACAAGTGTTTGCTGATAATCTGTGAAAACCATTTTTTATCAATATATCCTGTTCTCTGACCCTGAAACTGGCGATTAAATTTATGGGAAGTGAATCGTTCAACGAAGAAACTACATCTTCAAAGGAGAACAGCACAAGACCATACAACAGGTATGTTTCTTTATGCTAGAACTTTCACACTTTTTTGTGTACAATTTGACAGACCATAATATAATGTAGTCCATATGGTTTCATATGGACGAAGTTGACGCCTGTCAAATGTATATCAAAGAGTGTGAAAGGTTTAGCATAAAGAAACAGACATACTGTTAGTCGTTTCTTGATAGAACATGTGTTGACTAGAACTGTGAAACAGACATACTGTTGGTCGTTATAAGATATTATGCAGGAGCAGTTGTGGCAATCAGGCGACAGAAAACATGCTGATATTTTTTTTTTTAAATGATAAACAAAGCACTCGCATTTCACTCAATCGTTTATAAAATCAATTTTTGAATACTTGGTACACTAAATCTGGTCTTGGAAAGTCTAATGGGCTTCGCACATTGCGAAACAATGTCAACTCTGAAAACATTTTCAACATGAGTTGATTCACTTCTATCCTTTCTTGAGAATCAAACAAGCTGATCTCTTTTCAAAGAATACTTATAGCTGGAATCGTGAAAATTTGAATGATTTTCATAATGTACCTATACGAAACTTTTCTCACTTTAGTAAAATATTTCCATACTTAACGAATTGATTCCTCTGTTCCATTCCGACGATTTAAATCAAAATATATCAATAACAAAGTAAGCGATTATTATTCTAAAATGAGTTATTTATAATTTGATTTATGTCGCATGTTTTTTTGGCAAATAATTTATCATTGGTTTTTATGGAAATTAATAAAAAATCGTAAAAAGATAAATTGAATATGAAACCTAGAATAATGGATGCTGAGTGAATAATTAATAAAACCGATCATTGCTATTATAATTTTATTTACATATTCGGATGTTTTTTTTTTGAATAATACAATTTTCAAGAATATACAGAGTGTTCTTGATATTACTTTTTCAGAAAATCCATATAAATGAATTCATTTTCATTATCGCAGATGATTAGATTGAATTACAAAAATGTTAGTCTCAAAAATGATGACTTTGTAAGTAGATCTTAAAATGTCATGGATGGTTAGCCAAGTTTGACCTCAGTAAACAAAAGCAACTCAATCACACAGGATTTTTTCTATTGTGTTGCATGTGAATCTTGTTAATTATTGTTCATCAATGATAACTTGATGTCATTTTACATGGTGGTTCAATTTTATATTGAAAAAGCTAAACCAATTTATTCAATTCAAAATTCCCCCCTTCATTATCGTGGTGTTTTGAATAGTCTATACGCGAGGTTTTTGAAAACGTCACAGGCACCATATGATTGGTCGTGGCCGAATTTGGTATCCAAACAAGCTTTTCTGACATTTGGTTTTGTATCGTGTGAGTTTGAAATCAGTGTTTGTGTTTAATTTGGACTTCTTTGGACTATATTTTTGGGTGTATTACATATATCGTGTATCCCGTAAGTGCGTATTTGACTAGCCGAGTGGAAAGTCAGCTTTTGATTCAATAAAAAATAGTTTGTTTGGATATTTCCGTCTGACAGCTGACGTCATGACGTCACAGAAACCTAGCGTGTTTCAATCAAAACTTCAATCGTCAATAAAATTTGTATAGAAAATGAATTGAGCGTGACTAAAGATTAATTAATTGTCTCCAGAGAAAAAGGAAATTTTTACCGCTCTGAACCATCATACATCAAAAGATCAAACCCACCAATAGTGAAACCGATATTCAAACCAATTACCGATCATTTTGAAGCTGCAATGTTTGTAGTGTCACAGAACTAACAAAATTTGATAAAAAGTATGTAAAATAAATCAAATTCCAACAAATGAACAAAACACCCTGTGTATACTGATCGGTATGATATTTTAATTCTAACCTCACGATAAAAATGTATCTATATTTTTCACTCAATATCCTTGGCAATCCTGATCATAATTTCTTAGTCAATCTCAAATCGTGAACCTCAAAATATCATAACATAGATTTTCCGAGGTATTCAATTCTAGCAGTGGAATAAAAAAATCATTTGACCTTTAGGACACAATGAAATGAGTTCTTATGTTATTATTGTTATTTATTCATTCCTTTTCGCAAATCTCTCATTCAATCAGAACAATAAACACGAGATAATTAACCTGTATAAGATCAATTAAAAAATATCTTGATCTGTCGATTTCAATCAAGATTATTTTCTCCCCCCGTATAATTATACCAAAAGCTATCAAGGCAAACAACATCAATCATGACGATTTACAATTATCATATAAGTGGGTCTCAACTGGAGGGTAATCTTTTATTCGTAAAGATTTTATCAAGTGAAAAGTTACCATGATTAAAGAAGATCTAAATGACGTTATACGTAAGACGTTTTCATTTGGAAGTGATGCATCAAAAGAAAATGAACAATACATTATTCATAAGCTATCTTCTGAATCTTCGCAGTGTGTATCAGTGCTAACACCATTTATAGTTGTCGACAATCAATCTAATCAACGTTTCGGAGCATTCCAAAAAACTGAACTGGATGGATATTTGCCAGCCAAATATAATGATCTGGAACATATTGAAGTAATTTTGAAAACTTTGGTGCAGTATCAAGCTCGTGCTACTACCGAAAAAACTGTAGGTGTACATGATGTGACATCAATAGCTAAAAAAGTTGTGTCACATAAATATTTCCAAAATCAGGACATCATCGACAATACACTAGAGGATCTGCAAAAATCATTTGACAAGGCCCTACAGACTTCATCAGTTGTGAGAAGTATATGGAGCTTATTGGGGAAAAATGTTTATGTGAGTACTGACTCTAAGAATTGCAAATTTTTACAAATCTTTTCATCGGAATTTGTACCACCAGCTTATGATGCATTGTTGTATATATTCTCTTTAACGGATGAGAGGTTTAGACAAAAATATTTTGTTAAATTATTGAGTATATACTTCTCATCACTTCATGATGAGTTGAGCAAAATGAATGTACAAACCGCCGATCAAATTAATCAATCATATTCCGAATTCCAAGTGAGGACACTGCTGCCCATCATAAAGCTGACACTGGCTCATGAGTTTATCATCGCTCATCAGTCTGTTCCTGAAAAGCTACTTGAAAATATATCAAACTATTTCCAAAATCCACTGATAATGCAGGAAGACATTTATGAAATTCTCGAAAACAAATTTTCTTCATTTAGCTATGAGCTCAAAAGCTATAAAATGATTTCTACGTGTGAGAAAACTGGACATTTGGGTGAATATTTTTTCCTAACAATCCAGGCTGAATTTCAAAAACAACAACATAACCTGGAACTTTTTGCTAAAGTACCCGCGGTTCATTCAGAATTTTTCCAAGAAATCATCGAGTTAGGTGCGGGACTGAAAGAGAGTTTTTTCTATTCTACTCTATACCCTTTATTTGCAAAATATTGTCCTTCAAATTTATTGGATTTTGCTCCGAGGTGCTATCTCAATCGTCTCAATTGGCTTCTTGTCTTGGATGATCTGTATAAATTAGGCTTCATTGGTTTAAAGCCTAATGTTACTCTCGAATATGATAGACTGAGCGTGATTATACCGATTCTAGCGAAGTTCCATGCTTGCACAATAATATTGGAGGAGGCACTTAGCAAACGGACCGGCAAAAAAGTGAGAATGATTGATGATTATGAAAAATTTCTGGAAGAGAGTATTATGAAACAGACTGGAAACTTGGGAGCGTGGGTTGATAGCTCAGTAGATTCTTTGTACTATGTAGCGGAGAAAAAATCACCTTTCTTGTTGCAAAATTCCAAATTGTCCAAAGAAGAATTGCGGCGTAAATTGAAAGCATTAATGGATACACCTTTCCAGAGATTAACAAAATCCGATAAAATAAGGAACGTGATCTCTCATGGAGATACATATGTGCCCAACGTGATGATGAAATTCGACAAAAACAATATGTTGGAAGAAGTAAAACTGATTGACTATCAACTTTTAAGATATATGCCACCCGCATACGACATACTTTTCATGATATACATGTCATCAGTTAAAAAGACCCGACAGAAACACATGCATGACATCCTAGATTTGTACTATGAAAGTTTTTCGGAATGCCTACGATCAGCTGACCTGAAGAGCGATGAGATTTACCCGAGAATCCATTTTGAGAAGGATGTGCAATATATGAAACCAGCTGGTATGGCTGTAGCTTTCATATATGGACACCTTATTCACCTTGATCCAAAGTTCAGAGAAGAAGTTTTACATGACAACGTGAAATACAAATATTATATGGAGGATCATAAGGAAGAGCTGCTTGATATAGCGTGGAAAGATGAGAATTATCAAAATATGATAGGAGGCTTGGTAGAAGACATAGTGATCTGTGCACTAGAAGAATAAAAGTTATTTTTATTTTCACAAAATAATTAGTTTGATATGTAGTGAAATATGTTTTGGTGGGTTGAAGAATAAACGTTGTCAAAAGTCTTGTTTGTCATTTCCTTTATTATTGTTAATGCGAAAACGGTCGAATCAGTTGTATGATCACGTATGAGCCTTCTATAATCGATTAATTTGACTGTTCAAAAATAATTAATAAAATTGGATGAAAATGAATTATTATTTTCTGGATTTGATGTTATTTGTTTTTTTTTTTTAAATTACTGATTCAATAATTCGATGTCACTTCATTATTTGTTCTGGGTCAATAATACAGTACGTTTTTTTCAAGACGGAACATAGGGATTCCCATGTTAAATTTTCAATCCCATGTTAGCAGTACTTCTATTTGCAGGACACAGCTGAAACTGGTCGTAGATGAATAGGTGCTTCGAGATCATGTTAGTTCATCAATCACGCCAGAATAACTTGGAAAAATACTCAAAAAATGCTGTAATTTATCAAGGTTAATTGATAGTAGTATATCATATCAATCAACCTTGGTAATTTATCAGATAGTTATACTTTTAACTTGACTTGTATATGACGGTGACAACCAATTTTCTGACGTGTCTAACTTCATTGTCAATTTGTTTAACCAAAAAATTTCTTTTATATTTTTATAACCGTTAAGGATACTGCTTGGCCGTGTACAGGGGACTCTTTGAACAGTTTATCTAAGAAATAATGTTTGATTTTCATCATCGTTATATACTGTTAGATATAAATTAAATTACAATTTGACAATGAAGTTATTGGTTGACATCGACATATACAAGGCTAGTGAAGAAATATTTCCAATTGATAAAAGCATTTATTTATATTCATTTATATATCTACAACTGTCAAAAAATAGTTGTTTTATGCAACCATCTATAGATATAAAATGTTCCACATATTACACGGCCTGAGAGAAACCCGTGGATCATAGTTCTTCATCCACGGGTAAGTTCTTTATTCACGGACAGTGGGCCTAAACACAACTATTTTTGGCTTTAGTTAGTGACTTCTTTTTCCAAATTTTTTGACAGTTGTAGATGAAGCATTGTATTCTAGATTGTATTTGACTCGCATATAATGTTTAATCGTTAAATAAAATACTATTTTCAAATACTTTTTCAATTTATTCTGTGTAAATTGATGAAAAAACACTATCTTTAAGTACCAAAGTTTATCTACGCCAAGATTCAGCCGTTTACTTTGAATAGAAGTACTGCTAACACGGGACTGAAAATTTAACATGAAAATTCCTATGTTCCGTCTTGAAAAAAACGTATAATTTATTTTTTTGGCAGAAAAAATACTGAACTCGTATGTAGATCATATTCTCTCGTGTCTAACTCTGACGACTGAGGATTAGTATTTGACAAGTGGGAAAAACTTTTTTTATTGAGTGGTACCTACCTAATAACAAAAGAATAAAATTTTTATAATAAATTTCAACGTCAAATTTTCTGTGAAAGTGGTACCTCAAGGTGATATTCAAATATCGGCTCTTATTTTGATACCATAATGATCTAGGTCCTGTATTCGCCTCGATGATAAATAATAATTACTCTTAGGTCTGCTGCCAGAGATAGATCGTCAAAATACAGAATGAGTCTCTAACTTGTAATAAATTCAGATAATAAAAGAATTAATTTTTTTTTATGTGTTAGGACAGCTTGATCAGTATTTTAAACACTGCCCTTTTTGATGTACAAAAATAGACAGGGTGCTCCAAATTTCAGATATGGCGTCATGGACTGTTTAAATGGCAACCCCCAATTTTTGTATGACTATTTTTCAAGGGTAAATCAAGCTACTATGCGTGCCAAATTTCCAATTTTAATTTTTTTTCTTGTCTTTTTTCTTCTTGTCGATAACGTTGCATCTCAAATTCAGGACAAAATATTCGTACATCAAAAATAACGGAATTCAAAAAACTAATCGAGTAAAATATGCATGCATGGACAATATTTTCGGAAAATAAAAACTTGCTTTGATTAAGGTGCTGAATTTATTCCAAGTTATATCAAATTTGATGTCCATGAAGAAGACATTGATCATCCATATCTCGATATAATTATCAAATGTAGGCACATAATTTAAATATTCGCCTTTCAGAGTCAATACCATGAATGAGTAGGTACCACACCTCCCTAACTTTTCTATTTTCTAACGTACAGCAAAATAAAAAATACCGACTTCAAGAGGAGATTTTTTGCAGTTCAAATATCACTCCTTATTTTCTGTAACTGAAAAGCCATACGGGAGAGCGACAAAAAATTTTTTCTTAATGGAAAGCCCCAATTATGTTTATCCAGAATGAAAGATCTCACTTTTCTGATTTCAAAAATACCATATTTGTTGATATTTCATTCAGCCGTTTTCGAGATATTTAGGATGACACCGTATAAACTGACAACCCCCCTGGATTTTTATTTTTGAACGTACACCAAAATAATAAATACTGACAATTTTAAATGGAAAGCCCCAATTATTTCTATCCAGACTGAAAGATCCTACTTTTCTGATTTTAAAAATACCATATTTGTTGATATTTCGTTCAGTCGTTTTCGATATATTCAATTTTGAATTTCTACTAAGTGAGCCGTTGGGTTCTAGGTTGTTAACCGTGACAATAATCGATCTATGGTAACTAACGACTTTTCAAAAAGTTGGCCAGGTTACCAAGGAAATAATGTTGCTGAGAATCATCTCCACTCAAATATAATCAGTTTGCTCATGCGATAATTTCAAAAGAAAATCTTTGAAAATGGTGTTTTCTGGGGCAGAAAAAAGGGAAATTGTGTGTTCATTCTCTGAAAATACTTATAATGCATCTGCTACGGAATGTGCTCACGCCGCAAGCCAATGCCAATGCTCCAGTTCCCACAAGGACGATAATTGAATCCATTCTCAACAAATTCCAAGACACGTTCAGCTTGCAGAGGAAAAGGAGGAATTCAATAAAGGATGCTCAAAATCACAATTTGAACATTGGTTTGCATTTAGTGGAGAATCCTGGCTTGTCATTGAGAACGGCTTCAAAGAAATTGCTTCAAAATTATGGACCGCAAAGAACATCCCGCGAGTATGTCCGGAAGGTTATTAAAAAGAAAGGGTTTCAACCTTAAAGTATCATACAGTGCAAAGGTTATCCCAAATGCATAAAAATCTAAGGTTTGATTTTTGCAATTTAATGTTGAATAGAGTGAATGTGGCAAGAGACTTTTTTGGAAAAATATTATGGACTGATGAGTCCAGTTTTTCATTAAGTGGTCTTCCTAATAGACATAATTCCCGACACTGGACAACAGAAAATCCACAATTTTGTGAAGAGGTCAAATTTCAAGGACGAAAAACAGTAAATGTGTGGTGTGGACTCTTGACAAAAAAAATTATTGGACCTCATTTTTTCATTTTCATGACCTGAATGCAAGCTTGCATCCGTTCAATCAACTAGAAATCAATATTCTTGCAGCCGAGAAATAATGGTGAATATACTTCAGTCCAAATCACAACTTTTATTAGAAATCAGGACGATTGGAGGTATATATGCTTGCCTATGAATCTAACATCTCTGGTCCGTCGAAAACGTACCGGCATTGATTTTCCGGCATTTACTGTTATATGAAAATAAGATACTCAGACACGTCAACATGGTTCTTGAGGGGGAAACTTTTAAATCACCTCTAAAATCTTAACGAAAAAGGGAAGTCGACTGACACCTTATTTTAAGGGCCTTTCGACCCTGATTACAACTGCCGAGTTTCAAGCCTCTGCTGTCATTACTGTTGACATGACAGCTTGTCAAAAAAATATATATATTTTTTAATTCAACAGGAATAACAGCAGAGTCTTGAAACTTGGCAGTTGTAATCAGGGCCAAATTGACTTCAAAATAAGGTATCACTCGACCCCTTCTCCTATTCAGCATTTTGAGGGTGAGTTCCATGCCCAATGGGTTGCACGTCTTATAAGTCTCCCTCAAAAACAAAAGTGTCTGGGTGTTTTATTTTAATATGACAACAAATGCTCAAAATCTATGCCGGTACGTTTACGATAGCCCACCCTGTATAAAACCTACTTGTTTGCATAATATCGGTTACGGGGTGGCCACTCCATTTTGTCCTACCTTCATATACAGCATGTCCCAAATTGGGTTGAAATATTTCAGAAAACAGTATTTTCTACACTGAAAAAATCATATTAGTTTGCTATATAAACATGATTGCGAAAAAGCTTTGTTTTCGAGATACAGGGTGTCAAGGTTCAATTTCTGTTTTTATTTTATTCAAATAAATCCTCTAATAGTTGTGATAATCCAACAAAAATCGGTATCTAGGGTAATTTTGACATAACAAATTCAAATTTGATATTATTATGACTCTATCTTGTATTTGGTGCTATCTACCAATATTGTGACTGTTTCAAATAGTCACAATTTTTTTGGCGAACCCTGTATCTTTGTTTCAAGTGAAATAGATGATTAAAACAGTATTTTCAAATAAAAACGATACTCTTGTTGGAAGTTGCTAGAAGCAACCGTTTTCCAGATATTTGCACTTAATTTGATCCATGCAATGTAGTTTTCGATGACAAATTTTGAAAATAGACCTAGGTGGCGTTGAAAACAGCGTTATCATGGTTATTTTGATAGTTGTTTCAATGTTTCTTATTAAAAAAACAAAATTTTAGACTTTTTTTAGTCTATATTCGTTGAAACTACTGTCAAGATTACCATGATAATGCCGTTTTCTAAGCCTTCCACGTTTATTTCCAAAATCTGCCATTGGAAACATTACATGCATGGATTAATTATTCAGGTGCAAATATCTCGAGAACGGTTGCTCCAACAGAAGTATCATTTTTTTGTGAAAATAATGAAACCTTGATTGGTCACCAAAGTCAATGAAAGCAACACGACTGAAACATTTTCAAAATGGTGACACTTCCGGAAACACCGGAAGTAGGTGTCAACTTTCTCAATTTAAATAAAACATCCTGTATTATAGTACATTTTTGAATTCCTCGGAAAACTTGAGACATATTTTCTGTATAATATCCTCGATAATATCTTATATCGAAGCATAACCGTCTTCAACATTTCTTGAGTTTCATTTCAAAGATGACGTTTACAAGGCAATTACCAATTTTTTGTAAATGAGCGCTTTTATGATTTAATTTGAAATGGATTTTTTTTCGAAAGAAGCCTACTAAAGTACCTATACTGAGTGGATATTGTGATGTAGTGTAGTGAAAACTGTATCAAAAATGAAGTACCTACAAAAAATAAATTATACAAAACCCCCAAAAAGTATTTTTTTTCAAATGCTGCCCCCTATTTTTAAAATTTTATCCTGTGAAGCAATAAAGTGAAGGTAATTTTGTGTAAGGTTTCATTAATACAGAAAATTATAGTTTTCGAAGTAATGGCGATCAAAAGTTTTTTCATATGAAAACTATCGAAACTGCCTTGATTTTTGATTTTATTTAGTTGGTCATGAAAACGGCAATGAAAAAAACAAAACAATCGATTTTAATTGGACTGCTATCACTTTTAGTTTTTTAATATCTGTTCCTAATTATGTATAACAAATAATGCCGAGGCGAAACTGTACGCTTGGAGTTTATTTAATTTTTCTCATTCTCGATGATGAATGTTACAAAGAAACCATTTCAAATAATTAGATCATAAGGGCTCTAATATAGGAAAAATGTCAATTATTTTAGGGCTTGTAAACGTTATATTTGACATAAAATACAATACACAGTCAAAAACGACTATTCACTTAGGCATAGGAGTTAAAATGTTCCGGGGAATCAAAAATGTACTAATATACAGGGAACACTATTTAAAGTAAGAAAATTGACACCTACTTTCGGTATTTTTGGAAATGTCAGCATTTTGGAAACATTTTGGATGAGCTCTCATTGCTCTCATTGACCTTGATCACCAATTAAATTTCTCCAATTTTTTGTTTAAGCAGTTTTTTACGTAAGGGAGTAGAACAAAACGAAGCGGCCACACCCTGTATATTATTCAACCAACATGTCTCTCGTTATAAAATGTACGGAACCATGTTCGTTGGTGAAATTACTCAATGACAAATTGTCCAAATTGGTTTTCTCCTTTTTTTTGTTAATCTAATTCAACGTGTTTGATATTTAGACGTGGAATTGTTTATCTCGGACAATAATTGATTTTTTTGTCATGGGACAAACTCGCAGGAAAGAGATTGAGAAAAAGATAACTAATTGAGAATGTTTGGCTTTCGAATAGGGGGAAGTCAGGTCAGTAAGTTCGGTTAGAGGTTTACCGAGAGTCCTAGTTTCGTCGACTCCACACAATCATCGCCAGTGGCCAGCATGTTAACTTCATCGTGATATGAAGGCAAGTGTATAAAACTAAAAGTCGAGTTTTCGTAAGAATATTCATATTTTTCACGGAAAAACAGTAAATCTGGAATAACAAATATCAGCAGCATCTTCTTATCCGGAACTACCTGATTTTCACCCAATAATCCAGTTACCATGTCATCTCAAAAGGGGGGTTCCTTGCGTTAGATCCGGTAGTTCTGATTTTTTGCCGACTTGTTTATGATGTTGGCGCATTGGCACAATGAATAATCCAAGTCTCTGACCTCGTGCGCCGAACGCGACTTTGTCAAATTTCAAAAAAATCCCCAAACATCTAACTTTTATTCAGATTTTGGCAATTTGAACCCTGAACGACTAAGTTTGCGATTATAACTATACAAGCACCTTTTAGAGAAGACTAAATTGCTACAATTCGAGATCAGAGCCGTTCTTGTAGACCCAAAAGTTTTTGAGCTACAGCTTTCCAAAATTCAGCGCTATATTTTGAAACTTGGAAATATTCAAATAACCGACTTTTCAAACCTGTTTCGTGCGGTGATATAACAACATTATATCTACCCGGTAAAAGTCTACGGCCATTTTCACTCTATCGCTTTAAGCGGCTACTGCAGATATGTTTTGAGTTGGGAGACCGTCGGGACTCATCCGAGTCCTTCAAAGAACGCAAAATCTACTTTCAGTTGATTTTAAACATGTATTCGATCTACTTTTTTCAATGAGATCAAAACAATCATGCATAATTCTTCTTTTCTTTTGGAATTGGCAAGGCGTGAATCAACCAGAGAAAATATGTCTAGAGGGTCGAAATTCCCACAGAATAATAAATGTGTATGGTAGCTAGCCTGGAGACAACTTACAGGTAATCACCATGACCATGATAGTATAATGTTGTTATATTATGTTAACATTTGCAAGTGTGAAAAAATACCACTAAATTTTGAAAGTCTGAATCTTGTAAACTATTAAGTCTACAGAGACCATTGTATTTTTGAATTTTAGCAAATTCAGTCTTCTTTAAAAAAGTGTTTTATAGTTATGATCAAAAACTTAGTCCTTCTGGGTTAAAATTGCCAAAAACTGGATAAAAGGTGGAAATTTTGCGATATTTTTGAAATTTGACAATGTTGCGTTCGGTGCTCGAGGTCGAAAACTTGGATTATCCATTGGCCTGACATCATAAACAAGTCAGCAAAAAATCAGAACTACCGGATTTAACGCAAGGTCTGATGTATATGGTTACTGGACTACAAGCTTCCCTGAACTAAACTTTCGCTAGTGATCGAAGAGTTTCCTTTTAGGAGTGGGACTCTGTAACTTGCATTCTCTATGAAAGAGAAGCGAAACGAGAAGATCTCTTGGCAATTGAGTTACTCCATAAAAGTCTCTCTACTCACCTCGGCTTTTTGTTCCGGTAGCGAATCTAGCTCATGAAAAACATTGGGCTGGTAGTTGATGCCAAGAAAAAGAAAAGATAATTTCCAATCTTAATTTTGCTAATATATTTTGATCTGTTCTTTTTAGTGTTTTTATCATCCCTACTCGCAGTCTGGCATCAATGAAAATAAAATATATTACATTTTGGAAGTGGATGAAAAACATTCTAATAAACCTCCAAGGAAAATGTTTTATGGAAGTAATCATGATTCATAAAGTTATTCCAAGGTTTATTTGTCCCAAAATACACCTACCTGTGTCTAGGCTAGCAAAACTAGTTCTTGCCTCTTGCCATTTTGATTTTTTTTTTTTGCCTAGCAATAGCTATTTACCTAACAAGTGTGGAAAATGAATTTTTCGGAATGAAGCTGTCAAGTGCCGGAAAAAGATTTTCCGCAAGTGTTAGGTAATAGTTATTTTCCTAACAAGTTCGCAAAGTGATGCTTTCCCGCACGCAAAAGCAGTTAGACGAACGACGCGAAGCGGAGTTCGGACATGCTTTAAGGGCGGGAAAGACACTTTGCGAACTTGTTAGGAACAATATTTTTTCTACGAGCGTTCACAGATTAGACACGAAAAACTTTAGATAATATATTATTTGAACGCACTTAAAAACATACAACTTGAGAATAATGATTATTTATGCTTAACAATATATTTATATTGAAAGAACAGTTTGTGGCGGCAGCTGGAAATTGGATAATATGGGTATAATCAAAATCATAATTGATTTATTTTATATTTGAAATGCAAGGGCATGTCCGATTACTGTTCATAAAATTTCCTCTTTTGTCGCCTTATTCCCTGCTATTGGCAACACTGTTTTGATTTGACATGACACTCTAGACAGCTGCAGTCAGTCTTCGTTTAATCGTTTATACTTTAATAAATTTCATTGTCCGTTTGTTTGTATACATGATCAGGTTTTTTTGATGCCAGTATTCAGCTCAAATCTTTCGAAGATTTCCGATAAACACAGTAGTTTGCACCAAAATC
This sequence comes from Orchestes rusci, assembly GCA_958502075.1. NCBI lineage: Eukaryota > Metazoa > Arthropoda > Insecta > Coleoptera > Curculionidae > Orchestes > Orchestes rusci. The sequence continues at coordinate 19,320,167 of OY293304.1, read as the reverse complement.
AAGCAAGAACAACTCACAAATGCCGATTGAAAGTCATCATTATCAATGTTTGTTTACGTTACTGGCGAATGCGTTTTTAACGCAAAAAAAGAATTGAGTGTTTCATTTTGATTTTGACTGAAAAGGGAAAAGTAACAAGAACATTATTTTGTGCATTACAAAGTGCATTATCTACAGTTTGGTTGGTATGGAAACGAAGTTTAAAACAACAAATTGGTAGGTAGTTATTTGATTTGACATTTGAGTGCGGGAAAAATTTTTCCCGAACTAGTGCGGGAAAAGGCTACTTTGCACACGCAAATGAGTGTGCGAAGTGGCTACTTTGCGCACGCTCGTAGAAAAAATAGTTTTTCTACAGCCGTGCAAAAATAAGTACATGCATGATTCGTGGCAACACGAATTATGTTTTTTAGTGAGACCGCGTGAATAATGCGTTAGCGCTGGAGCTACGTGAACACGGCCTTCCCCTTGTTAAATCACGACAGTTCAGAACAAGTGACAAGTGACTTTGACATTGTCCTGGATGGAGATGGAAACATAAACAATACCTTCGAACATTGAACCTCTAGAACAAGCAGTGCACCCCGAACGTACACGATTTGTTTGAGTCGATAACATTCTGTTTTTGTTCATATTTATGTAATGTTATTTTGTTACATTTGTGATAAGATTTCTATAATCCAACCGTCCATGAAGAAGCTCCACAAATACCGCACTTTTTTGGTATTATTGCCACACTAAATCCTCTTCTCTAGCACAAATTAAACTTTTTCAACTAGAAAATGACAACAATCGTCACTTTAAAGCATCTATCAACGTCATGGCAACGCCTTTCAAATAGCTCGATTTATGCCCAACGTTGCCGTTTGTGAGAAAAATTCCTCTTATCAACTTTTTAGTGTAAAAGATCAAGGAAAATGTTTCGAATATTCAACGATAAGTAGTAATAGCGATAAAAAAAAGGCTACACTTTTCTTGAATATTGAAGCGAAATAAATTTATTTGAAGATAGTGAACTTCAAGTCAATATTGTTGAATTGGTGACAAAACATTTGGTGAAAGGTATTCCAAGGAAGTAGATATGGCAAACCAGGAAATTGCTTTTCACATTTTCTCCCATGTTTACATTGACATGTCGACTCACACAATATTGTTTGTTTATGCTTCTAGTGGTTCAATATTCGAAGAACAAAACGCTATTTTTGTGTTTAGAACGTTTTTTTCTGGCAATAAATTCTGTAAAATTTTGTTTGTTTGATATATATTTTTTTTTTAATAGCTCGCAGTGACTATTATTTGGCAATGTCAAGATACGAACAGAAAACCGGAATATTAGACAATATTCATCGATATGCAGTCCCAATAATTGGGGATTGTGTAAAAAATCACAATGAACTATGATGAATATTGTGAATTATTCGATATTAACCCATAGTTTTTATACTGGTCATTCGGCTTAAGGCGTATATAATTGGGTATAATTTAAACTTTTTAGGGACAAAGTTTGTGTACAGGGTGTTCACAGATAAATGGACCCCTCCATTAACTTTATAATTTGATGTTTGGGAGAAAAATGTTCCAAATAAAAGTTTAATGGTTCAAAATGAGTTTTGTGAATACAAGGTTTTCACATATACAGGGTTTTTGAGAACTTCTGGGCGTGGTCCAACTTTCTTAATGCAAATTACAACCCTATTTTTATGTTTGATTTTTGCATTCTCCGTAAAATTCTGAACATTTCTCATAAAGCATACCCTTTACCCAATTTCAACCAATAAGTAGATATTAAAGTCAGAATTTGGCTATTTTTTCGAGCATGTTTCAAAATGTATGGTATTATTTCGAAACGTTGGAAACGAAGTTGTTGTTGATGGATGTCAACTTGTCAAGAAAGATTTGAACATGTTATATTGCGGAGCGGAAAACTTGAAATATTCTCTCTATTTATACAAGGTGATACAGTTTCATCCTACAATATTCCAAATTAGGATACTACATCGAATTCTACTTATTAATTAAAATGAACAATTTTTATTCTATGAAAACCGAGATGAAAACCTTTGAAATATTTAGTTTTTTTTCAGAAGCTTTCTTAAAAATGGATATAACTCCTATTGTTTGACTGGATTTTGTCATGGTTCGAGGGGCTATTACGTCGTCTTCCAGAATAAATGTCCATAGAATAAATATTGCTCATTTTAATTAGTAGAATCTAAATTTTGGATATTGTCAGATAAAATTGGGTCACCCTGTACGTTGTTCAAATCTTTTTTGAGAAGTTGACATCCATCAACAATTACCTCGTTTCCAAGGTTTTCAAATATACCATAAAGTTCAAAACAGGCTCGAAAAAATAGCAAACTTCTGACGTTAATATCTTCGGATTGGTTGAATTTGGGTAAAGGGTATGCTATACGAAAAATGTTTCGAATTTTTCGGAGAATGCAAAAATCAAACAAAAAAATAGGGTTGTTTTTTGAAATAGAAAAGTTGGACCACGCCCAGAAGTTCTGAAACACCCTGTATATGGGAAAACCCTGTTTTCACAAAATTCGTTTTGAACCACCAAACTTTTATCAAAAACATTTTTTCCCGAACATCAAATTAAAAGTTAATGGGGGGGTCCATTTATCTGTGAACACCCTGTACATATACATATTATGCACTTATAATAAATTATAGAGTGTCTTGAAACAAACACGATGTTTAAGCTGATTTACATTCAACTGTCCTTGGTTCATGCGAGCGAGTAATATAGTGGCGAAAAATGTTTCCGCACTAGTGCGGAAATAGTTATTTTCCTAACAAGTTTGCAAAGTGATGTTTTTCCGCAAGCAAAAGCAGTTAGACTAACAATGTGAAGAGGAGTTCGGATATGCTTTAAGGGTGAGAAAGACACTTTGCGAACATTTTAGGAACAATATTTTTTCTACGAGCGTTCACAGATTAAACACGAAAAACTAATAAATAATATTTTATTTGAACGCACATGAAAACATAGAACAACTTGAGAATAATGATTATTCAGGGTTAACGATAATAATATTGAAAGAACAGTTTGTGGCGGCAGTTGGAAATTGGATAATATGAGTATAATCAAAACCATACTTGATTTATTTTATATTCGAAATGCAAGGGCATGTCCGATCACTTCATAAGATTTTCTATTTTGTCGCCTTATTCCCTGCTATTGGCAACACTGTTTTAATTTGACATGACACTCTAGACAGCTGCGTCAAGCGCTCAAGATCAGTCACTGGTCAGTCTTTGTTCAATCGTTTATCCTTTTATAAAAATTTGATTGTCCGTTTGTATACATGATCAGGTTTTTTTCATGCCAATATTCGGCTCAAATCTTTGGAAATTTTCCGATAAACATAGTGAATTGTACCAAAATCAAGCAAGAACAGCTCACAAATGCCGATTGAAAGTCATCAATATTTGTTTACGTTACTGGCGAATGCGTTTTTAACGCAAAAAAAGGAATTATGTGTTTTATTTTGACTGGAAAGGGAACAGTAGCAAGAACATTATTTTGTGCATTACAAAGTGCATTATCCACAGTTTGGTTGGTATAGAAACAGAGTTTAAAACAACAAATTGGAAGGTAGCTATTTGAGTTGACATTTGAGTGCGGGAAACATTTTCCCGCACTAGTGCGAAAAAAGGATACTTTACACACGCAAATGAGTGTGCGAAGTGGTTACTTTGCGCACACTCGTAGAAAAAACTTATTTTCGGCACGGATATTAGTTCGGAAAATTGATTTTTCCGCACGGCTGTAAAAAAAGTCAATTATAGTATTCTGAACCCAGTAGTGATAATTATTTGTCTGGGTTAGGTCATTTTAGCAAGTAAAACTTTAGAACGATATATCGTTTTGGAGTAGAAAACGACTTCAACATCCATTTTGCAGCATGGGCATGACTAAGTTTATACCGCCAGGACCAAATATTAGGTACGCGGTCCAAATGACGTCACGCGTCATTTTAAACTGTAACTGTAGATGTTATTCGTGATTAGATAAATTATAGATTGCTCCAATAAACAAAAAATTCAAAATGATGATTTTTGTTACAAAAATAGTCTATAATAATGATAATTTTCATATTATTTTTTGGATATTACCAAGAAAAACGATGATCAGCACTGGAGTTGATGTATACGGATCAACATTGAAAGATATGTGCGGCCCTTGTTTGAAAAAAATAGTTTCCATGTTCATGCACAGTGTTATTATCAATGCAATTTCAGAATACATCTTATATTATTATAACCGTCCCTCGTAAAAGTCGTGATGAAATGCGCAAGCACAGGTTTTGGCCGCTTGGGCCCGTCCAGTATCTGATATTTATCTATGGATTGGGCTGCTCGGGAGTTGCCCTTATGGCGATAAAGCTTGGCGAAAAATACACAGCCAGCCAGCGTATTTGAACGTCTAAGCGAGTTGGAAAATCAAACGTTGTCTGGGGTCTTTGGCCAGACATAAGGTTTTTAACATATCGTCGCCAATAATCCTTTCGACAAAACAAATACCCGAATTGCGAACGGAATCACCTATATTCACGATATATTTTTGTAAAGATAGTTAGAAATAGAATGCTCATAGTAGAATTACTATTTTTGGTTTGTTTCAAGTGATTGATATACTGTGTCAGTCAGTCGAATTCACCTTTTATGAATAATAGAATGTTGGTAGCTCCAACTTTGCATAAATAAGTGAATTCATGAAAAGTGGTCACCCATTACCTAAACTTATCATATTACCTGTGTGCGCTGTCTGGTATCTTTGATTGCCTTGATCATGTGCAAACCCATTTCAACGCAGCAATGGGCATGATCCGTTCGAGGAACTGGTAGTCCCGAGACGCAATAGTAGCAGTCACCAAGCAGTTTGATACGGAGACAGTGATTTTCCTGTAAAATAAAACAATAAGTTATTTGACAACAAACTCCATTTCTAGACACAGAATATTCAATAATATGGTAAATTTCCGGCAATACAGGGTTTTTCAATAAGAGCGGGTCGATTTCAAAATGGAATAAGACAAGCTGTAAGTAAGTGATTGACGAAGTTCTATATTATGTATTTGAAAGGCTTATGCACAGGGTGTTTATTAATTGAATGCCGATACTTAAGGGTAATAATCCTTGAATTGTTCTTAGACAAAAAGTTCTATGGGCATAGATCCACAAGAGCCTGATTTTCAAGATACAGGGTGTCTCAATTTCAAAAATTGAATGATTTCTTTATAATTTCTTTGATACTATTCCAGATATCTTTATGAAATTTGCTACACGTCTCCATGCATCAATGTGCATTTTGTGATGGACAAACCATTTTATTATTTTTACCAGGGGCGGGTTTTGCACTCAATATTTTTGGAGAAAAAACTTGTACACCACTGCTTCCTTTCAAAATAAAAATTTATTTTTGAAATCTGTATACATTTCTGAGCCGATTTGTTTTCCTGATTTTTTTTCGTCCGGCGCATGGTTTTCGCTGAAAAAATAAAATCTACTCAATTGTATTGACACCTTCCTGTACCTTCCCATATTTTTCAATCAGTGGCACCCTCTGTAACATTCCCATGCATATTGATGCATAAAAAACGTGTACCAAATTTCAAAAAGATATCTGGAATACCTAGTATCAAAAAAATGATTAAAAAAAAATCTCAACACTCTGTATCGTGAGATCTACGCTCTTGCGGACCTATGTCCATCTGACCTTTCTTTCTTAAAATCATCACAGGATAATTACCCTTGAGTATCGGCATTTAATTGAAGAAGAACCTGTGTATGATCAAGGCTAACATGCGATCATTCAAACAGGCAAAATTGAATAGCTCGACGTATGTAATGGCTCAAATCACCATGAGCCTAGGCGACGTCGTCGTCGGCTACCAACTAACCAACGCCGCTAAGAACGACGTGATTTTTAGGTCAAACTCCGACGTTCTGCCAACATCGATCTCTCTCTCTACTGGTTGAAGTATATAAGTATACAGGATATAAATAAACTGCGGGACACTCGAACTTATTCATGAACATTTTTGTTTAAAATCAAGTTCAATATCTTCAACAGGAAAAAAAAATATTTCAATGCGGTTTGAGAATTTTTGAAGCCAGTTTTGTCCAGATCGAACAGCGAATCATGATATACAGGGTGATTCATTAAGTCGTGTGAAAAATCAAAATTTTTGTGAGCATGCCATTCCAGTGAGCACTGAATTCAGATGTTACAATATGGTTTTTTCACTATAGTGATGTTGATATCTCCAGAAGTTTTTGTCAGTTTTTGAATTCTAGCGAGTTGTCGTCTGATACGGTAATAAACATCAAGGTGGGGGAGTGAAATGTTTGAAATGATGTAACTTTGCTATGTATTGACGAATTTCTAGGAATTTTGCACCTTATTCACTGATCAAAAGAAATATTTGAAAAAATTATTCTTTTTTTTCAATCGGTAAGGTATACTAACACATGGTCAGATACAAGCCTAAAATTGGACAAAACTTAAATACATCATCAGTTATCAAAGAATTATTGATGCATTGAACAACGTCAATACATTTCTCAGTTCAGGGCGATTATTTTCAAAAAATTGTCACAGTCTTTTTATCACGTTTGAATAAAGATGTTAAAACTGAAACTTTTTTTTGTGTAACTTTTGATGGAAAAAAATTGCAAATTCAGACCAAGACCATCCATGGTCTCGATCTCGGTCTCGGTTTCAAGACCGAGACCAAGACCAAGACCATGATTCATTCCTCGAGACCAAGACCGAGACTACGTTAGTCTCGGTCTCGGTCTCGGTCTCGCGAACCCCTAGGTACAAATGAAAAATAATTGTTAAACTCCAGAAAAGGCCTTTTAATGCATAGAAAATGCGTACCAAACTTCACTAGAATATCTACAGGGGTTTTATGGATATTATTAAAAAACATATATTTTTCTTAATTCTTTACCACGCTGTGTCTCAAAAGTTAGGACTTTTAGGACATACGTTCATATAAAGTTTTTTTCTGAAAATAAACTCGAGAATCACCCCCTGATTTTTCTCGCAGAAAATAGGCTAATTGGCGTCGAAACGACTCAAGGACTCTAAAATGTCACGAAACATGCCCAGTGGTATGAACCTCCAGGGCAGCTCACAGCGGAGATGACGTTACAACCCGAGTTACAACCATTGCGTCTCGCTATCCACCACAAGTCCAAACCACTGTTTGGATTCTAGAATCGCCATCTATCGAGGGATCGAAAAGGATATGATGCCTTCAAAATATAATTCGTAAAACATAAATAGGCGGCGATTGTGATATAAATTGTTTGTAAATAGTGAGTGCTGTACATAGTGACTTGAAACAAAACTAAACAGGGTTTTCTAGAGCGAAAAATATTACATTGGTGTCAAAAGTGGGATTTAAAGTGTGCTATAGAAAAGGATATGGATATTCGCTGCAATGGTCACGAAATTACACGTTTTTCAAGTGTAATTCAGAGAAGGGAATATGTAATTCAGAATATGGAAATTGTGATTGAGAATAGGAATATGTAATTCGGAAATGGGAATTTGTGATTCAGAATAGGAATATGTGGTTCAGAAATGGGAATTTGTGATTGAGAATAGGAAAATGTAATTTAGAATTTGGAAATTGTATTTCAGAAATGGGAAATTGTAATTCAGAAATAGGAAAATGTAATTCTGAATCAAAGAAGAGATTATCATTGGAATGGACATCATGAATTCCCAAAGCTTCCAATTGGAATTCAGGTATGGCTCATTGAGAGTTAACAACGAAGAGTTGATTCTACATGGGAAAGGGGAGAAGATAGTTCGTGTACTGCTGGCTGGGGATGCTTCAATTTCAGAGAGCTTGGCGGAGGAGACGCCGCTGGGACTCTGCTAGTCAATTTCCTCCGTCCTGTTCAAGACTAAAGCGACTTCTCCTGAGTTCACGGAAGAAATGGAAAAGTGAGTTGCCACCCCTTCGAAGGACCTGAATAAGAAACGGAAACAGAAATTGACAGGCTTGTTGAGATAATTTAGTGACATCTTTGAAAACGTTACGGGGGAGAACGGTCGACAAGCGTGGTATAGCACTAAATTAACACCGAGGGTGCACGACCCATCCATCAAACGGCTAGAAAACTACCTTTGCCGAAAAAGGAAGAGGCAGACAAGATAATCCAGCACATGAAGAAAGGCGGTATCATCTAGTCTCCCAGTAGTCCGTGGTGATCGTCAGTTGTGCTGGACAAGAAAAAGGAAGGTTCAACTTGGTTTTGTGTGGACTATCGTCAGCTAAACAACGTGATGAAGAAATACAGCTATCCGCTACCACGGATCGACGAAACTTTGGACATCTTGGCTGGATCAAAGATCTTCTCAACCCTCGATCTAAAGAGTGGATATTGGCAGGTGGAGAATGGAGATAGCTCCAGAAGATCGGGAGAAAACTGCTTTTGGCGTTGGAACTGGACTGTGACAGTTTACTGTTATGCCATTTGGATTATGCAACACCCCTGCTACGTTTGAAAGGCTAATGGGGACGGTGCTCAAGAGTTTATCATGCTCAACATGCCTGGTGTACTCCGACAACATAATCTTAGTTGGTAAATCATTCGAAGACCACCTGAAGAACTTGGTATTCCAGAGGCTGAGAAGATCTGGATTGAAGCTGAGCCTAAAGAAATGCCAATTGTTCCGGAATAAAGTTCATTACCTGCGTCATATCTTGTCGGCAAAGGGAGTAGCTGTCGCCCTGCAAAAGGTTTAGACAGTTGAGGAATGGCCAGTACCAAAGAACCTTGACGATTTACGAAGTTTCCTGGGTTTGTGCACGTACTACTGGCGTTATGTCCAAGGGTTTGCTTACATCGCTCAACCTCTTCATAGGCTGACGAAGGCACAGAGGCGTTTCCACTGGGATAAAGAATGCCAAAAAGCTTTTGCCACGTTAAAAAGGGCACTTCGAAGCGCATCCACTACCTGAAGGGAACTTTGTCTTGGACACGAATGCCAGCAACATAGCACTTGGTGCAGTGCTGTCCCAGATACAGCAGGGACATGGAAGGGTCATCGGTTACTTCAGCAATACCCTGTCGAAGCCTGAAAGGAGCTACTGCGTTACAAGAAGAGAGCTGCTGGAAGAAGTCAAAGAGGAAGAGCGCTTCTCGCTTCTACAAGTATCTCTACGGAAGCAAGTTTTTCTGAGAACCAATCATGCTGCACTGAAGTGGTTTCTACGATTTGTCCAGAAGACCTTGCCCAGAGCTCAGTAAGCACTGCCATAGAGATGAGGAGAAGGAAGCCAGCATAATATGCAGAACAACTGTGGAAGACGACCTCTGCCAGTCTGACGCACTTCGTGAAGACCAGGAGAAAGATTCAGATCTAAAGCTTGTCATCGGATGGAAAAAGGCAGGCCAACGACCTACTTGGCAATAAGTCGCGTGATTTAGACCACCGTGGAGTCCTACTGGGCTCAATGGGACTCCATGGTTCTTGATGACGGCATCCTGAAGAGGCTGGTGAAGAATCTGGATGGCACGGAAGATCGTAGGCAGTAAGTCGTTCCTGGAGACAGGCAGAAGTAATAAAGAAGGTCCATGATGGCTTCACGGGTGAACAACTGGGTATAACCAAGACGCTAAGAAAGCTGCAAGAATGGTTTTGCTGGGCCAATTTCCAGGCTGACGTGCGGAAGTGGTGCAGAAAATGTGCCGTTTGTGTTACAAGTGTAGCAACCCATTTGTTTGGTGACAAATTTATGTGTTTTCTGATCATTCTTCTCTACCTTGATAATCATTTTTGACAGTGGGCAAAGTGATATTTAAAAGCTATTTTTTTTTATGGTATTTTGAGTGCAGAAGCTGGATGTTCATGCTGCCAATGTGTTTTGTACTGATGAGCCAGATACCTATTTTACTGATATGGTGAGTGGTCTCACAGCGTTGCCTTACTTAATTCAATTTTGCGCGTTTCAAGTTATTCAAGAGAAATGTAATTGTAATTTAAATTTTGCGGTGTCTTCCTGCAATTAAGGTGTGAGAAATCATACAGGTGGTTTGAGAGTTTGATTCTTGAGCTATCAAGAATTAGGTTGAAATCTTGCCACGGCTTCTTTTTTCAGTGATTATGGTTTGAAATGTCTCACCAATGGTCTAAAGAGTTTGACGCTTGTCAAATGATCCGCCAGCGCTCCTTGTTTTCTAGAGCGTTGAGGTATGAAGTATAATCATACTTGTGGTATGGGAGTTTGGTTCTTTTGAATGAAGTCATCTCGATTTATGAGTTGTTAAATATCATTCATAAGGCTATATGGGCTTGCCACGGCTGATTGATGAAGTTATAGAATGACTATAACGATGGGTTTTAGGAATGTGGCTTGATACATTTAGCGGTGAGTTGATTAAAACTTGATTACGAGAAAAGCTATTTGTGTCGGGCTGTATGACCAGCCTACGTGTGGGACGCCTAGGGGACGCCCAATCTTTGTTATTTTGTTTAAAGTGTAGAATACTACACTGGTGTTATGTGGTGGTCAACCATTGGACCAATATTTTGTATGACTATACATTTGCATTGTATTCGAGGTTGATTATCATATTTACACGTGTTTAAGGTACGAGCTTTTGTCCCGGTAGAATCGATTTAACAATTACAGAGTTTCTCTTTATACCCTCTTTCAATTTGAACACCTCAAGAACTTAAACTTGTCAAATTCCTCATTTTATGTTAACCTTAAGTTGAAAGGTGACCCAGCCTGATTTTTATTCCAGGTGCGTTTGTTCTTGCCAATAGTGAAGCAGAGCTTGGTGAACCAGTCAATTGTTTATTTATAAATCCTGACAATTGTTGGAAGTGAATTTTATTCCACACAAGTAATGGATCACAGAACCGCCCGAAAGCTCCTATGCACCAGTACAATGTTGGAAGCTCGTTCGAGAGGATCGCTATAGATGCGGCCGAACCGTTTCCTGAGTCAGGCAAAAGAAACAAATACATCCTAGTCGTGATGGACTACTTCAGCAAGTGGGCCAAAGCGTATACCTTGCCGAACTAAGAGGCAGCAACTGTAGGTGATGTACTAATTAAGGAATGGATCTGCCGTTTTGGTGTTCCATTGGAGCTGCATTCGGACCAGGGCAGAAACTTTGAATCGGCGTTATTCCAGAATGTTCGTGAAATCTTGAAGATCAAGAATACCAGAACGACAGCACTGCGCCCACAATCGGATGACATAGGGAGCGAATGAACAGGACCATCAATCGACACTTGGCCAAAGTTGTCCCTGACCATAAAAGAGATTGGGACGAACACCTCCACCTGTTCCTCTTGACATACCGATTTGCAGTTCACGAATCATCAGGAGAAACCCCAGCTAGGATCATCATGGATCGTGAATTCCGGCTGCCCTGCGACCTGAAGTTTGGATGTCCACTCACTTACTTAAACACACAAGATAAGCTAGTAAGCGACAAAATTGAAATCGATTCGCGCATAGCATGAGAAAGATATGGGAAGAATAGGTGTTGGGCACCGAGCACCCTATGCATTTCAGATGAGGGTCACCGGAGAAGATGCGCGATCTTGTTTGTTGTGGTATCATGTGTCTACGGGGTGAGGACGTCGCTGAGGAAGACCACGCAAGTGATCTTCGCAGAAAGATGGACGAAATACATCAACGGGTCCGTTTGAACATCCAGAGTGCCAGCAACCGGATGAAGGAGGCCTATGATGTGAACGCCGAGGAAGGCGTGTTCCAGGTTGAGGGTCTGGTTTGGCTGCACAACCCACAGAGGTGACGTGGATTCTCCTCAAAACTGCAAAGTTCTTGGGATGGCCCAAATGAAATTCAGGAGCGAATCAATGACATTCAGGAGCGAATCAATGACGTCGTCTACAGGATTCGGAAGCAACCACGAGGAAAACCGAGGGTTGTTTACTTCAATCGTTAAGCTTGGTATGCTGGGAATCATGACGATAAGGAGGCTGAAGTGAGGCAGATCAGGTCACCCGAGGAAGATTTTGGAGACTTTCATGTCTCTATGTTCCAATGGCCAGAAAGTCCAGAATGGCGTTGTCAAAGAAAGGTAGCTGGATTTGCTCAAAGCACCGGCCAAATATTAGTTGACTCACTGGGTCACTTTAGACCTCAGCATGAAGGGAGGACTTGCTTCTGTTCTTGAACGAAAATTTGAACATTTGACACAGTGACTTGAAATAAATAAACTGAACACTGTTTTCTATAGCGAAAAATATTACATCAAACGACACGACCAGGATTTGTGGGGTTTAGGTTTAAATTGCGGTCCTCTGGTGGTCGAGCGGACCTCGCGTGGCGCCGTCAGGTAATGAGAGGTTCACGTGATATGACGTCAAAATGTCACTTGGGTAGTGCTTAGTTCCAGTTTTCAAGATTAATTCTGTGGAAGAACTAATAAGTGAAGTGATTGTGACTGTTTCATGGAAAAAAAGGAACCGAAGGCTACAAAAGTAGTGTTAAAACGGACCAAGGCTTTGGCAGTAGAATTGGGCAAACCAAGTGAGTAAGTGAAATACGGAAAAATCAAAATTAATAAGAGTAAAGTGGGTTTCATTTTGAATGGCGACAATTCAGTTTTTGATTGAAAATAGAACGATTTGTATGTTTCTTTCACATGGTTCTTCTGAATCGTTGGCGGATCTAGTGCCATCGTCATCCTGCATTCTCCACAACATGAACAAATTCCGAGCTGTTCCGAAGAGACATTGAAATTTGTTGCACTATCGGATAAAACACCGTTCTTGAGACTGGACCACATCGCGAGTAACGTACGTATATCTGTTTGCAATTCAGACATACATATTTACACCGTACGATTACAACGGGATTTGTCCTGCCATCATCATTCGCACGCTCGACTTATTTCTAAGCTTCGTATCAAGGGTGTTTCTAAGAGGTGCGAAAAAAAAACTCTTCCACATACTTTTGAAATCAAAATATGACGACGTAACTTACCTCTGTCCAAAGTTGCAACATAAAAAATCAATTTTTCTCATTATTTTGAACAATTTTTCACATATTGCTTTGAAAATTGGTATGCGGGGGTTTTTGTGATATGAGAGATTCGATTATGGAGTACGCTTTACTGCGGCTGCTAGAGGGCGCCACCCTGAACATTTTGTGGTTTGAACTGTCAGTCGTTCTCAAGGGAATCCCTCGAGAAATACTTTTGAAATTGCCCCTGTTTATTCGAATTCCAAAAAGATAATAGATGTCAGATTTGATTTCAGCTTTAATTCGCGTGAGATAACCGTTTCTCAAATAATGTTTGAAAAAAAAAACATTTAAGTGAGAATGCCAACAATTTTCCGTTTTTTTTTTCTACAAACAGCTGACGAGTAGAATGAATTACGACATAAGCCACAAATAGAACGATGGACCAGTAGTACACATCTTATTTGAAAAATGAATTTATCACAAAAAAAGACCAAAAACTAGTGCAAATCTTCAAGATGCCAACCGCCGGCGTCGTCGGCAAGGCAATCTTTTTCATACATTGAAATTCACAGGGACAGTTTCAAAATCATTCCTCGTGGGATTCCTTGAATCTTCATAACTCTTTGATTTTAAAAGATAAAGGAAATGATCTGTATGAAAGTGATTGAAATTTTTTCTGATAATACGATAGAAGCATGTATTCAGTGGGTTTAAATTTGAAAATTTCTTTAAAAAAGGTTTGACTTCGACAATCTATGTTGTGTGATCTTGTCTTAAACGGATAAAATTGATCCCAAGTACATGCATCAGATAAATAAGATAAATATAAATAAGATTTTGCACTTCAAAACGAACAAATAACACTCAAATCGCTCAAAGGATTGCGAAGTTATAGGCAGTAAAAGGCAGTTTAGTAACATCAAGATTGATGGCCTGTAGCTGTCTTATTTGACAACTTGAAGAAAAGAATTGGGAAGAAAAATGTAAAGAATATCGTCCCAAATCTCCTTCCATATTCTTTTTTCATAGTTCAATCTTTCGATTTTTTGTTTTCACAGTACTATTGCACCCTTTAGTGGCAATCCTAGCAACTTGAATGATATATTTCCAGCATTTTCTCTTGGGCACATTACTGTACAGATTGTTTTTCCCAGATTTCTCCTATGAATTGTTTGCGAGAACTAGCTCTTTGTCGCTGAAAATGAATCACCTTGTTGTTCATGATATATTTATTGCTGTTTGCATAAGCATTTTCTCTTGGACACATTACTGTACAGATTGTTTTTCCCAGATTTCTCTTATGAATAGTTTGCGAGAACTAGCTCTTTGTCGCTGAAAATGAATCACCTTGTACATTCCACTTTTTTTCAGTTTAACACCCTGTTTTTTTTAAATAATGCACTCCCGGAAAAACGCTCTTGAATTTAATGTATGTAGACTTGTTGTTCATGATATATTTATTGCTGTTTGCATAAGAGTGATAATAGTGTTCAGTCTACTCTTCATTGATCAAGTATTCATAATATTTTGTTTAACTGGTGTGAAGTTTGAATATATTCATAAGGCTGTATAATATGTTCAACAGTATGTTTGTTGCCTTGCGGTTGTCTAAGACTGAGAATCATTTTTTCGTCCTACCATGGCAATTATCAGCGTGAAAAATGAGTAGCTCATCCGTAAAACCTGAAATATTGGGATTTTCATATAAAAAATGGAAAGTCACAAACATACCGCTACAAAGGTCTCCAACGACATATGGCCTAGAGGTCCTATCTTTAATTTCAACAATTTATTTGTCTTGAGAATAAGAAAATTCATCATGAACTGGTACTGTCTAGAGTTTTCATACCAATTTGACATCCATATGGCAGTACTTAAATGTTGGCTCTGGTGATTGATTAATGAGATATTATACCAACGTGAGACTGTCTCTCACCAGATAGAGTACTTCATTGGCGTGATAATAGAGGTTGAAAATTCTTATCTGAACAGCACACAATAGACAAACCATAAAAATATAGTCTCCTAGGGATCCACCCGCCTGAAAAATGCTACTTTCGATAAGACTTATTTCCGATTATCAAGAATTTCATCACCCCAAACTGAAGCAGCGCCATTGCACTTTGGAAAGAGTTCAGGACAAAGTCAACTAGCATTACATTACTCAGATTTGAATTGAAATCATTGACATATTTGATCAATGCTCTGTGTCTGTCTATGCATCTCCTGAATATTATGAGGGTAGCACTATCAGCAGTGCTTCTGGCATATTTGATCATTTCATTCTTATACTGCGAAATATTTTCCAAAATGTGACTCAAAATTCGCAGTTGTACAGAAGGAAATATCAACAGGTTTGTCAAAAGTGTCTCCATGGCCAGAACAGCTAAACATAAAACAGATGTTGCAAGTGCATTCCAGATGTAGGTTGCCTAAAAGTTGTCAACGTGAAAAATATCAAGCACCAAAGTCAGTGTTGAACCCAAAAATGCTGGTTCTTATCAAAAGGCATCCATAATGGTATTGGAAAAGCGGCAACCTTAACCATCACTCCATCATTGATTTCATACAATTCTGTGATGAATGGCTTGATAATATGTATTAACCAGACACCAGACATAATTAAAATCCACGCGTTGTCAAAACGTCTGACCGTTTCAAGTCCTTTCTCATGAATTAATGTAGCCTACAATATTTCCATAGTAAAAACAAGAGACAGCGAGGACAACTCACCTCCATATCATCAGACGCATCAATGTATTTCTCTGTAGCAATGATGTAATCAAATAGTTGATCTCCATGGTGTTTAAAAGCTTCACTTTTCATAAATGTTATCATGGATACCAAAAAGACTACCATTCCTCGACCAATATCCACAATTTCCGGGTCGTTTTGAAAAATCAGAGAACGGCTCTCCAGGATCATCTGAACCAAGTAGCAAGACAGCAAAATGGACATAATTGATTTATGTATTCTGTACACAAAGAGCTGTTGTCCTTCAAGTTTCAAAAAACGCCTGGGAATTATGCCTATCATGAAGCAAATCAATAGGGGAAATTTCAGATACTTGGAATCTGATTGCATGGCGATTGGCGAAAAACAGAATAGTGACATATCACCATCTCCTGGGCATATTGTTGTTAGCAGGTCGCGTCAATTCGCTTGTTTAATTCAAGAAGGCTCTTATCACAAGCGGATAGCGACGGTACGAGTCTATATTCAATAGAAGAAAGTAAAGTCTCAAAATTGGAGTTTGATAGTGATGAATGATTATTCAAAGCTCATTTTTCAAGTGAAATACAATGTTTCAAAAAAATGGAAGTTAAGTTCATCAATCTATGACTTATACCCCAAATGTGTTTTGCAGAGTTATAGAGTGCAACAACATTCTCATAAGGCCACCAAGCTCTAATCGTTCATTCATGGGGCATAGGGTAATTCAAAATTCAAAATGACAACTTTGGAGATAATAGCACAGTAATTAGACTAAATCATGTCTAAACATTTCTCGTGATGACAGGTTTGTTATGAATGTCTTTGAATTATGATAGAGTTTTGAATTTAGATGACTAACGGAAAACAGATTTTTACTGAAATTATATTATTGAATAGACAGTTTTCGTTGCTCCTAAAAATTTCACCGGTAGCGGTTACGAAAGCAGTAGCGATAGTCGCCATTTGACAGATAAAAATATGGTTTTCGGTGGTAACAAGAAACAAATCCGCTTAACGTTACGTTCAACCCCAACCCTAAACAAAGTTATTGGCAAATGACATCGCAGTCTTGTTTTGCTTTCGTTTTTGAGTTATTTTTTCAAAATGATTGATGATATGATAGGTATTATTGGACTCCAGATTCTGATTTGGAAGATGCCATTTTATTAGAAGTATTGAACAACAACGTCATCCAATATAGAGCAGACATTTACATCATCTGACACTTTCCGGAAATCGTTGACCTTTTTCTTTTCCTCAAACTTTTTCAATAGGTACATATGTAATGTTCTCAACTCCCCTCACAGACACCTCTTCATTGGTGACCTCCAAAAAATTGGAAACAACCACACTGTATCTATTTAGATACATACCCATATAGATTGTTTGTCAGTATTTCAGTGAGTAAGATCTGGTTATATCTTCATCGGTAAACCGATCGAACTCTGTTTCGCCTGATTGTTTTTGAAAAACTTGCTGTTTCTTTATTAGGATTCATTGCGTAAATTGTCTTGGTCTTGAATCTAGCGAAAGTATATAAACAAAAACAATGAAATCAAACCTCCAAACATTGACAATCAAATGGGAAGTAAGATATTTTTTTCTACTGCGCATGCGTTTCTCTACGTTGACCGCTATGACAATCGTCCGTTAACAACCGGCATTTATCGGTATCGATATACGATAAATGACATCCAAATGTCAAAGTTGTCAATTAGCGTTAACCGGAGCTGCATTTTTTAAGCAACGAAAACTGTCTAATGTCAATTATACCTATGTAAAGTTTTTTCAGGAATGTTTTCTTTATCAAGGCTCTTGCAATAAACGCAACCCACATAAACTAACTAACGTTTTAAAAACTAACATCATTTGCTATACAGATCAATCGTTTTCTCAATGTCAATTTGATTTCATTTCTCAACAGAAAGTTCTCGAACATTAGATTTGCGTCATTTCAATCTATGATTTTGATGTTATTTGGCTATGTAGGAACGTTGTAAGTCAGACCTCATCTACCTGGGTGGAAGATTGAGAGCTACCATTTCGAGTTGTCTCCTTTGCTGTATAAAGATTATATGAAGGATTCCTTCCTAATAAACCTAAGCAAAAAAAAGATCCCACCAAAAATATTCTTTAAAAAAAAAGTATTGATGGAGCTGCTTGATTATCTCTAAAAAGTGATAAAATCTCTGGACAAAGTTGAGCCAGGTCTAAGGTTCCTAACTGCAATTTCTTTATTGTTATGTGACTTGGCGATTGAATCTTTTTTACACGTTAGTGGGTACAGGTCAGTACCTGTAACACGTTAGTGGGTACCTATCTTACCTACATGGTTTAACAGGTCGGTACAGGTGGTCAGTATCCACTAACGTGTAATGTGCTTTGTCACGGGTGTAAATCCGGCTGATTGACTTATCAACTTATCTTATCAGACACAGTTTTTTTTTAGGAGTAGTTTTTCATTATTACAGATCTTTCTTTTTTTTTCGGTTCTGATTCTTCTACACTAGCAACAGTTTTTCGTATTGCCCATTCACGTTCATTATTAATTTATTCTTTCAGACGGTTTGGACGGTCTAATTTCTGAAAGATCGGTGCGGTATTCTCTATTTTTCAGGTAATATAGAACATCCGGTATATGAGCACTAGTCTTATCGTTTTTTTGATAAGGTGTGGCGAAATACCCCAAAAAAACTGGTAAATCAAAATCATGGATGCGACACAAAACTGCAGAGCATATCCACAATACTGCTGTTATGCCAGGAAGCTGATACCAGGCTGTTATGCCAGCCAACCTCAATCAAACATTATGGAAAACTTTGGGCAGATACTCGCTACGCGTGCTGAATTTATCAAAATTAACTGAAAGGTTTTTGTGTAATTATTATTAAAAAAATGTTTTCTCCTAAAAAAAAAATATATCTTGTTTTTGAAAAAGAAGCGAGTTAGGACACATACATGAAAACAAATTTTTATTTCTTGATGGTGCCCTGAAAATTTTCGTACTCAATTTTGAAATACCCTGTATTGATTTTATTATGAAATAGCACAAGTAACCCTTTGCTGATGATTGAATACAACTGCAAGAATGCAAGAATAATTATTATTGGATATTTTTTGTCATAATCTAGTCTAGTCTAGAAGCTAGAACCGAACAACTTTTCCAACGACATTCTAAGATTTTGAATTCCCGATGATAAAAGTCATATGAAAAAATCTTTTATGACAGATTTTAAAGTTTTTTCTTTGCATAACGTCCAAGCTTGTTACATATTTTAATGTAACATCAAACTATAATCTACTACTCACCGCAGCAAGCTTATCAAATCTTGCAAAAAGTTCATTCAATATTTTCACCAACTCCTGAGCAGTGCACTTGGTAGCCAGGACTATAAAAATTCAAACAGTATACTAACATTTTGAACAAAGATGGACTTACCTGTGAAGCCTTTTATATCAGCAAATAAGATGCTGACGTTTTCGTATCTATGAATGTATATTTTGTGGAACTGATGAGGCTGGAAATGGCCACCCCTATCTTCTCGTTCGATATCTCTTATCATTTCCTTGGCTACAAAGTCTGGCAGGACTAAAAAAATACAATAGTGGCAATATTCAACACCTCCATTATGCAGTTTTTTTTAAAGGGGCATTAAGCCTTACATGGGAAAGTAATGATGATACACTTATGAAAATGTACACACGAAGGTTTTCGACCATGAACAATTGTTTTGAATAGTTACAGTTTTCTATCACTCCCGGTTATACCGGAAGTATCTACAAACTTCCTCATTTCAAATGAGTGTTTTGAAGATATTTGCATTTTAAGAAAAAGTTGACAGTTGAGGAGGGTACATTGAAGTCCTTTATCCTGAAGACTATTAGAACGTAGAACAATGAAATTTTGGAGGTACTTGATAATTTCTCACAACAATCGAAAACAAGGGTCCTCAGCTGGCCGGGCTGGCGCAGCATGGCGCAGCGTGTGAAGCGTTGGGTCAGTAGGTGGAAACCGGCCCGGTGCTGGGTTCGAACCCCAGCAATGGCAGTGACACCTCATTTTGAAGATCCTGATGCGAACTTTATAACCCTAGAATAAAGAGTCGATATTTTCAAGTACTACCAAATGGCGGTACATTTAATTACTACATTGATACATACACTTTTTGAGAAAATTCGTCAAGTTCAATTCAAAAGAGGCTTTTTTGTCATTTATTCCTAACCCAAACTTTATGTCAAGAATATTTCCAGCATCTTTTAAATTGAATAGATCGTTTCCAAGCACGTACGTCACGAATCTCAGCTGATTCCTGAAAGTGACACATTAAAATCATTGTGACATATTTGAAAATTCAAGGTTGAAGTCATGCCTGAGTCACATTCAATTTGATTTCAAAGTGGAACTGTCAAATTTCCGCGTGGCAAACAGAAATCATATGCTACCATCCACATTGAATTTGGCGAGAGCATGACTTTGACAACCTTGGCGACTTCAACCCAAAATTTTGAACTGTCAATGTACTTAAAAAAAATATTTGTAAACGTGTAACATGCTTTTTCAGGAATCAGATGTTTTCTACGTCACATGGAAACGGTCTATTTGAATTTTTTTTTTTTTAAGTGTATGTATCAATGTAGTAATTAAATGTACCGCCATTTTGTAGTACTTGAAGATATCGAATCAATATTCAAGGGTTATAAAGAACTCATCAGGATTTTCAAAATGAGGTGTCACACACCCCTCTTTCCATTTAAAAAAATGTTTCAAAATGGCGACAGCGATTAAAGTATGCCAAGTTTCAAAATGTTTGGTGCACACAATAAAAAAAAGGGGGGACCTTTTAGAGCCGCACTGTATATATACTAAGCTGGCAAATTGCCTAGCAGCAGTGACAATCGTTCCTAAATACCAACCAAGGGTCCTCACAAATTTCAAAAAGCGTTTTCTAAAAAAACTGGTTTTTCAAATAGAGTACGCCATTTTTCATTTCTGATACTAATCCAAGACAATTTTTTTTCGATTGAGACTTCACCGTCCTGTATCTAGAATTGATAGTTTTGAACTAATTTCAATATCAAAATTAGTTCATAAATAAAAATTCAATGACTTGTAAACTAAAAGTCTTAGCTATTGGACAATGTGGTGTCAATCGAAAGGGGCATTCCATTCTACAAGGAACATTCCATTCGGAAAACAGTTTTTTTGAAAAAAAAACAGAAGCTTTTGGTTTTTTTAGGTAGAGAACATTGTCAATGTCAATAAAGAAAAATTTGGTCCGGAATTGACATCTGAATTGGAAAAAAATTATTTCGTTTGAAAAACCCGAATAAAAAAATGAAAAAAAAAATTATAGATAATGGTATTGAGTGAAGACCCAATTGAAGACCATATAGATTATCGTGAAAATGATTATGATCATTTAAATGACCATAATTTTTATAGGTACCCCAATATGTGCTTGTTTCACGTCCAACTGTCCATGAGATACAAAGCGTCAAATTAGATATCCCATTTAACTGTCATTTTTTTTCATGAAATGCAAGTATTTCCAAAACGGTCAATGATGGTCATGGATGTTAAAAAGATTAACTGGTATTCACAAATTCTCCCTTTTCTAGATACAGGGTGTTTAATGTGATAACCTGCAGACGGTTTTTTGTAAATATGTTTGAAACCTGTGAAGATTATTGAAAAAAAAAATTGGTACAGTTATTAAACTTTCTACACTTTATCTGATGAACGGAAACTTAGTATTGTACATTGATTAATGACACCAGCTTGGTGTCATTAATCAATGGTATTGTATCACCTTCATGAGTGAGTAATACAGTGATGGGTTTGGGAAAAATTGGCTGACATTTTTTTGTTGTTGAATTTTGGTAGTTTTACCTACAAATGCTAAAATCCCAAATTTTTTTTTGTTTGTTGAAATATGTTTTAGGAAAAGGATTTTCCCCATTTTTGAAAGCAATATTATAATCTTATACACATAATAAATAAACCCGTCAAAATAGACCTGATTGAATCATCTAGTCGAACATGTTATCCAATATACATAGAAGTGATACATATTTCAATAATTATTGTCAAAAGATAATAATATGATATAGTGAGTGGCCAAGGATTGTCTCAGTATCTTGAGAAAAACAATAAGTTGGTTTTTTATATAATCCATCATATCATCCATACGTGGATGGTCCATATTCTGAACACAAGCTGGTTGCAGCCCTCATTGACGCTGATCATATGAATTTTAGTCAGCTGAGTTGTTGTATGCATGACGACTCATCTAACAAATTGTTATGATGAGATGAGTCCAGTTTTACCTCGAGGTCGACAAACTCGATCGCAGTGACGTCATTTGTATTTATGTCCATAGAAAATTGATGAATATTCCAGACATAGGGAAGACAGTCCGGAATAGTTTGAAAAAGTTCCAAAAGCGGTAAAAAATACAGTCCTATCAACGGTGTAGGCAGTAATTCGTACGTCGATATTATGAAGATGGACCGGAGTTCCATCTTATCACACCATCCCTTCTACAACATTATTATATGTGAGTTGGTGTAGATTGTCATTGTTCGTACTGATCCAATAAAACCTCTGAGGTTGGATGCCAATTGAGAACCAATAGAACGAGCGGTATTCGATATATTTTTTCGATGATATTGGCTCATTGAACCTTGGTGGTTGATTCACTCTCTACATTCTATAATCTGACTGTTATTTGATCTTAACGCATGTATCGTGAGCTGCTGTGAAGCGTATTTTTCTAGCCAATGTTAAAACCCTCCAAAAAATAGCAAAGTCCTTGATATAGATCCACCAATCGTACATCTATGATATAGTGGGATCATCCAAAACAAGATATAGTATAATACCTACCTATGAACATCCACTGCATGACAAATTGTTTCTTCAAACGCAACCTCTATAAAAGCTTCTAGTGCTGATCGATTTCCGTAAAACGCACCTTCCACTTTCAAGGCATCGAGGAGGTAGAGTGACATTGAATTGCCTTGTCCACTAGGCATATTGTCTATTATGCTGTAGCATGGTATAAAATGTTCTGTCTCTAAAGTCGACGCCAAATGATGCTATGAACATTGGCTCAAACGCTGGTTCAAACGTTCAAGTCAAATAGCTTTTGACAACATTATTGTCCCTGTCAACTGATCTGCTATCATTTTCTCCTCGGACAATTATTAGAGATCGGTCAGATGATGCCGCAAATCATCAAGCATCAAATGTTGAGTGCATTTATACCATCGTCTGGCGCCGGCTTAACTAGAAAGTGTGCTATACCCCAAGAGCGTAAAAAGTACTTATTGAAGTTGATAAAGACGCAATAGAGAAGAAACATAGATACTCAAAATAAGAAAAGTCTCCCAGAGGACCATAATTTCGTGAAGCCTTGCCGAAATATTTTGGAAAAGCCGGAAAGAAGAGTCACAGAGTCCGGTTTTAAATATAATGTAAAAATTAAGCCAGGAAACTACCGTGAGATCTCACACCAACTCATGAAAACTAGGGAAAATAATCCCTGCTGTATGAATCTGAATTCAAACAGCGAAAAGATTCCTGCAAACAGATCAGTAGAGCTTTTTGCATGCTGCACCTGAATGATGTCAACAACATTCTACTTTATAATATCTAAATCAATCATAAACGATAGAACAAAGATAGCTTGTTAACGCAAGGTGATTGAATGTAAGCCTTAGAACACTTCTTAATAGAAAGTGTGGCTTGGTATTATTGAGAATATTACGCGCCATCACAAAGACAAAAAGCTATATCCAAGGAATGTTACACCACTCTAGCAGTGTAGCAGAGTAATAACAAACGTAGATTAATAATTGAAAAACAAGCTGAAAGATGCGTTTCAGCCCCCATCCCAGCTTTGTACATCCGGTTATTCCGTGTTTGTCTTTCCTCTGCTTCGGCTAGGCTATGGACCATGTTTGGTGGGTTGTTCAGAATACCCTTACTCCCGGTTCTGGATGAGGTAGAAGCCCTCCAAGTGCAGGATTCTAGAGGACGTCAGCGATGGTTTTCTTGCGGTGGTTCTCTTTGTTTAAATGTATTTTACTACTCAATGTAAAACTTATATAACCCGTCATTTTTCGAGGCCACCTGGTGTCTTTCTCCGTGGAGAACTCATCAGCGTAGTACGCTATAGTACAACCGGTGTAATGAGTTTGGTAAAACTCATTTCCTGTAGCTTAGTGAGTCCAAGGGGACAAAGGGATGAGGGTTGGTATGGTCTTCTGTCACATACTAGACCCCCTGCTGGTTGGATCGTTCGGATTTTGGTGGGTTGCGTGGACAATTTTAGTAAGACCGGTACACGAGGTTTCCTAATTATCATTGAGCCTACGCAATGCCGGTTAGGGATTCCACATGACTCTTACGTAATTTTACGCTGCAATAATTGAGTCATGTGTTTTACCAGGACTGGTGGCTCTGAGTCAGTAAGGCTCGTTGTTTTTTTTGTGTGTTTTCCTTTGACAGTAAACTTTTTGGGGTTTTGCTTGCTTTCCCTATAGAGAAGTGAAGTTAAAGTCAACCCCACATTTACACGTCACAACGTGAACTCTCAATCAGAAGAATCAGAAGAGGTTGCCAGATGTACTATCTGTCAAAATGGTACTTGGAGGCTTATACGCCACTGGACGATTTTCCTATTAAAGTGTGCATCTACGTCACTGGCCCAATTTTCGAAAATCAATTTTTGCTGGTTAGTAAATTCGAATTTATACTGTGGGTAACAAAATTATCGATCAATTATGCGTAAAGTAGTAACCAGGGCGACATTTGAAATTAAAATTCTCATTGCAAACCAAAAAGACGTTCTTAATTTTGGGGGCTAAAAAAAAACTAGAAACGTAATAACGGGCACTTTCAAGTTATAGAAAAAATAGATATAAAGACAGTGTTGATCTTCTGAATATATTGTTTTTTTGTGATTTTTTTTTGTTATAGAAACCAACAAACAATGAATGGCTATGTAAAATGAAAATGTTAATGAAGTAACTCTGAATTTCCAAACCTAATTATGGGTCACTTCATTTGACAACACTGTTATTCCGAGGTCCCAACGCAATTACCTTGGTAATTGCGTTCATGTGAAGGCAATAAGGAAAACTTGTAAGGAAGATAAATTGAGATATTTGAATGAGTCTGTGAGCTTAATGACTCAATGTTTTATGTGTTCTTGAATGTATTCGTAGAAGTGTATCGATTTTAGTTTTAGTAGGTGCTGAGTTTTTGAATTCACGGATGCTGATGATGATCATTATTAGCATCCGTGAATATGAAAACATTTTAAACAATTATTATTGAGCTTATAATCTCATGTGATAACGCGTAACAAAATCAATCAATATATGCAAAAATATGCACTTGGTTCCAAATTAGATGGAGAACTTATGTATATATTTCTCACCTGATAACAGTAATTTCTCCTGCTTATCATTCTCCGCCTGGGTCCTGTATCTCATCTCCATCGATCTATGCGTTTCCAAAAAAGCTTTTCTCTGACTCCGGTCTGTTAGGTATTTGGTATACATCCCCGCAAAATTAACGCATGTATATAGAATAATATTTGCAACTATGCGTTTGATCTTACAGAAGTCATATTCATGTAGCTGAAAGTAAAAATATTATTTAAAAAATTTATTAATACGTGTCTTCAAAAATCTAATTTGGGCAATATATAAATTTCTTTGTCGCCGGTATGTAATGACTTGCGATGATTAAAATAGGTACGCAAAAGCTTTTGAATATGGAAGAAATAATGTTTCTATAGCAATTTGAAATAGGGCAAATGGTGTATTGGGAATAATAGCTCAAAACACACTTATCTATGAAATATCCTTTTTCATTTAACGAGTACAAATTGATCAATCATGATGAATGACATAGCTTAATTGATCGCCTCTAGACCTCCTGTAGCATCCGATTATTTCAAGCTACTAAAGGGGTGCTCCATGACTGCCGTGAATTTGAGACAGCATAGAGCGCAAATAGTTTGGCAAATGTTCTTGTTTCAACACACTGTTCACTTTTGACCCTGATTAAACTCAAGGTTCATTTATACCGCCTGACATCAATGAGCAACAGTCACTTTTGTCGTATAACAGTACCTCGTGAATCTCATGATGATATTGATCTCCTCATTTGCGGCAATTTTGTTTTGGGCTAAGCATATTAGCAAAAGAATTGCATTTCAGTGGAAAGTTCTGCTTTAGTTTTGATTTTCTCACTTTCCAGAATTTAAAATTTTCGAGAAAATATTTTTCCGGAACTTTGTTTCTTGAGCTGTTATCGATGAAATGTTTGTGCACTTTTTAGTTTTTGAGTTACGTTTATTATGAAAGTAGACAAAATTTTCTATTTTTCCCATGAATAACGTTTTTTTGGAATACTAACCGTTTCGTTGATGGAGCGCGCCCAAAAAAGGCCCAATTTGCATTTCTAGTGAGACTCACCGTTTCCGCAGAATCGCCCTTGCTGTGATACTTAGCTGCTGTAACGATTCATTAAAATCACAGTTAATTTATGTGATATGGAGGATTTATGCGATATGGAAGTTACAGTCTCAGAGAATTACAGGGCACAGGAGCCGACAGAGTATCATCAGTTACAAGAATCTGCATTCTCAATACCTTATCAAAAATAGCTGCACTACGACCATCAGCAGCTGCAGCTACACGACACACTTCAAGGAAGTATCACTGAAAGGGAGTTGAGATAACAATGATCCCTGATCGTTTACACTAGACAAAAAGAACGCATGACGTCATTTGGTCCGCGTAAGGGGGGTGAGAGATCGGACTTAGCATCACTAACATCAAGCGATCCAAGAATGAACCACACCTGCCCAAAATGTTCGATGGAGAAGAAATAACTAGAGCTTCAGAAAGCATTGCAGAAGGTAAATTGGGACATCATCGGAATAAGTGAAGTTAGAAATAAAGGTGAAGAATGGATTACGCTTAAGTCGGGACACATTCTGTACCATATAGTTGAACCGAAAAGCTCAATGGGTGACATAGACTTCTAAATAAATAATAAGAAATATACCAAAGATATAATAGGCATAGCAAACGTTTCCACGCGCGTGGCATACGAATTACTCCGTCTAAATCATAAACTCAAAACGAAAATTATTCAAGCTCATGCATTAACATCTACAGCAAAAAAAAATAGATCAATTTTATAGGGGTATCAACAGGGCCTCTTACTGTTTCTAGATGAAGTCAAACCTTTCTCATAGGAGACTTCAACGCTGATGTTTTAAAACAATTGGACGAGGCTGAGACAGTGATGGGGTCATTTGGAATAGGAGCCAGAAACGATAGAGGCAATACTTTAATAACCTTCCTTTCACAACATCGAATATACCTGATAAATAGCTTGTTCAAAAAAAAAGAACACAGAAGATGAAGTTGGATAAGCCCAAACGGACAAAGAGAATTAAATCGATTTTATCATTTTCAACAGAAAGGAGATAGTAACAAACGTGATGGTGCTGAAAAGTTTTACAAAAGGAAGTGACCACAGAATGGTTTTGATGGATTTGAAAAAAGAAAGATCAAAGATGGTCCGACGCCGACGGAACAAAAACATCAAATGGACCCCGCCTGGAAACGACTCAGAATACGCAGATTCCGTTACAGTTGCCTCGCAAGATATGACTTTGAACAACCAATCCGATATTGAGGCCATGAATAGCAATATGATGAGAGTCATTAGAAAGGTGGAAAGACAGCATTGCAACAAAATTATGCAAAACAACAGAAAACGTAGAGAGATGTTGAAACAAAATAACATTAACTCTGGAAACTTGAGACGCTTGAACAAAGGAATATCCAAGGAAATTACGAGAAATGTGAGAAAAGTCAATACAGAAAGTGGAAGGCAAACCATAGAAGAGAGATTTTCAAACCAAAAGACAACCAAGGGGTAACAACAACAAACTGCAGTGAATATCAAATCACACGAAACAGTCATGAACATGTGTGCAAAAAGATAACTAACCAAGGATCAGACGATATTTGGAAATAACTTTCAAACAGGTCAAAAACCCGCTGAAGAAAATGTAGAATAACCAAGCCCTGCGAGGGCGTGATAGTGATATAGATGCTGTGAAACTGAGGGTAGAAACGCTACTGAAAAGGATTAGGGATATATTTAATCTGTGCCTTGAAAATGGAAAAAGCCTGTTGCAGTGGAAAAATGCTATAATGATACTTATCCATAGAAAAGAGGATATTACCGAGCTCGAGAACCTAGACTAATAAGCCTTCTTCGCCATCTTCACAAGCTTTCTACCAAAATCATTGCCAAACATCTGGAAGGTAAATTAGATTTTTATCAATCAAGAAAACAGGCTGGCTTTAGAAAGGGATCTGGAAAAAAGACCATCCTTAAGTAATTAAAGTCCTGATAGAGAAGTCTGTGGAGTACAATAGACCCTTAGCCTTGGTATTTTGTATAGTTTTTCATGAAGCATCCGACATGATAGAACTCAAATCGATAATAGCAGCCCTGAAGCAATATAGAATAGATTATAGATACACAAGTTTTATAGAACACATTACGGTAGTGTCACCACAAGTGTAAAACTCACGAAACAACAAATAAAATCAAAGTAGGAAACCACGACAGAAAGACAATATTTTGTCTAAACTTTTCACAGGAACCACTACTTTGGGAGAATAGAGACGTCGATATCGATGACGAAAGGCTCACACACCTTAGATTTGCAGATGATATCGTTCTTGTCACAGATAACATCGGCGATGCAAAACAGAATCCAGATGATTGATGTCATAGTACAGGTCTCATCAAAAGTGGGTCTCCAAATAGATACAAGTAAAATCCAAATAACACATCACATCATCATAGGGGACTCCAAGATAGAAGAGACTCATATACAGTGAGGACGTAAATAGTCCCCCCCCCTCTAACTTTTGAACGCACTAATATTTTTGGCTCAAATTTGGAGGTATTGTTCAGGGTAGGCTTTACTAAGTTTTGACCTCCAAAAAAAATTTCAACTGTCAAACTGACATCTGGGCACCATTTTGAAACAAATAATTAAATGGAAAAGGGGGTCATGTGATGCCTTATTTGAAAGGTCCTTCCATTCTCTTTTCACCCCCAAAGTTTGAAGTCCTTAGCATTTTTCTTAAGGAAATGGCGCCATATCGAAAATAAATTATTTGGGTCAAAATACTATCTCTAATTCTTAAAAGAACTTTATTAACAATGAAAAAACTAACCTTTAACATAAGTGATTGTTTCTACAACAGTATTTAATAAAAAAATTCAAAAAAACCTAATACTAAAGATAATATTAAGAACGAAATCATGTAAAATTATCTCAATACATTTTCAAAATGCTGTCCCTGAACCTCTTGACAATAATAATTTGAGCCAAAAATAATAATGCGTACAAAAGTTAGAGGGAGGAGGACTATTTACGTCCTCACTGTAGATACCTCGGGCAACAAATACAATTTGGAAAGAACAATGAAACGCATGAAATACAGCGGAGAATAGGTTTGAGTTGAGCTTCTTGTGATAAATTGCGAGAGGTATTGAAAAATAAATATAATATGCCCATATGTCTGGAGAGGAAAGTGTACGAACAATGCGTATTACCGGTATCAACATATGGAGCACAAAACTCGAAAATTGCCAAAAAAGCAGAAAATCTAAGAAAATGTCAAAGAGCCATGGAGAAAGCCATGCTTGGAATCATCAAGAGAGACAGAATACCTTTTAATACCATTAGACAAAGATCAAAGGTTGAAGACATAGTTGAGTGTGTGACTGAAGCAAATGGAGATGGGCAGGTCATTTTGCAAGAACATCAAACGACAAAGAATATTGGAATTGCGACCGAACGTAACAGAGGCAGACCATCGACGCGTTGAAGTGACGATGTCAGGAGAATAGCCAGAATTTGGATA
This sequence comes from Orchestes rusci, assembly GCA_958502075.1. Taxonomy (NCBI): domain Eukaryota; kingdom Metazoa; phylum Arthropoda; class Insecta; order Coleoptera; family Curculionidae; genus Orchestes; species Orchestes rusci. The sequence continues at coordinate 19,290,477 of OY293304.1, read as the reverse complement.
ATGACGGCCCAGAACCAAGAGATGGAGAAATCTAGCAAAGGCCAATGTCCAGCAGTGGACGATAACGGCTGCAGGATGAGATGATGATAACCAAATATAAGGTCCTTTCCGTATAAATCTTGTCAATGAGTCTTATAGAGGATATATTGCTTATGCGTTGATTTTGGTGCAAAGTATATAATAAACTCTCTATCACTCATTTGGTAATGATTGCATTTCATTCGTTTCTATCCATTTTTTAATAACAACTTACTCATTAGTCATGAGGGTACCTATACTGGTCCCGGAAATGTATTTTGATGCGCTCTATCGTCTTTGATTTTGTATGGATTGGGCTGGCCAAAAAAGGGCTCATCCTCTGAGATATGGACCGCTCAAAAAAAACAGTTCGGGGTGAATTTTCCGCATAAATTCTTCAAATTCCGTGTGTCCAGTGACCCAAAAAACAAAACTATGGAAAAGCTTTTTCCAGAACCCCAATATGTCTAACCTATTTATCATTAACCAACTCAAACTAACCCAGCGAGCTGTGCTTCATCAGAGAAGAAGGATCAAATTGCTGCTGCTGTGACACCCAATCTGTATACATTTTTCAAGGTCAATGTCTAGACCTCAGTTCTTATGTGAGCGCAAATTTTTATGTATGCATACATATCCAAAATGCGTCAAAGGACCCAGAGCTTATTCGACATTTCGGGAATGTGCACTTATTTCACCCACAGCAGCAAGATTTTGGGCTTAACGTACGCCACGACTATGCGAATCCCTTGCTCTATCTCTTATGCTTCCAGTTTTTTTAATTTTTCACCCGATGCGACGTCCATTCATCATATGAACGACTAAAAACATCGAATTTTGTTGCAATGACAACGGATGCCTTTAAATAATGGACAGGAAATAACTAGCGGCAATAATCTTGCTAGAAGAAGAGATGACTGATGATATCAGATGATACATGGAGAAAAAAGTAAAATACTTTACATAAACTCAGAAAATGTAATGAAAAAATACGAAGGTACTCAGCGCAAAGAAAAGTATTTTACTACGAACGTACACTCACGTTCCTTCGATAACTAAAATTATAAATTTTTATTCCACACATTTGCCCAAATCTTGTGATCCTTGAAGTCTTTATTTCCATTATCAAAAATGCAAGGAAACTAGCTTACTCCATATAGTCATTCATTCATTCGTGATCAATGCGAAAACTTTTGATACATCTCACTCTTCAACACACATTCTGCTATGATACCTCACTACCCGATCGGCGTTTGCTTTTGGACATGTGTTTGAGCAGTCGGGACGCAGCCGTCAAGACGCGCGTAACCAAATAAGTTCCATTCAAAATGCATTGTAGGGGTGCTTGACTGTCGGACGTGGCGACGGCCCCCCTACGTCGCAACGACATTCTCCCTTCATATTGAACTTAACCTCCACAGAACTGTTGATACAGAATTTACAAGCAATTGTTCTTACACACCTCATATTATTAGCCTCACTTGTATGTTAGATGGTTTGTAACGAGAACTCTATTTTCACTCACTTCAAATGCCCAGATTGATTCCAAACTTTGCATATCAAGGACCGATGAGTATACAAGAATTTCAATGAAAATAGAGCTTGAAAGTGGACAATAGATTGTGATTAAAGAAAAATCGTGGTATTGGTGAGTTTTTGACATTTGTCTTCTATGACAGTCACGCGCTAAAAGAGTGTTTGAAGGGATCATAGATAAAGGACGGACGTGACGGTGATTCTTAGACCAGTCACGGTCGTCTGATAGACAACGTCACTAAGGTAATTAATTTTACTCAATTGGGTCGTTAGAATTATAGAGTATTTTGAATTATGGGGGTTCGGTCTAGTCATACAGTACTGTAATACTAATTATTGATATCCAAATTGAATGAATAATTACTATTATTAAATACAGGGTGTCCACGAATAACGTCAGGAGACAGGGTGATTGTATGTGATGAAATAATGCCGACGAGTCATATAACAAAAATTTGAAACTCAATATTTTTCGGGTTAGAAGCAGTCAAAGATCTTTTATTGTTCTTGACATTGGTATATTTCGATTATTTGTAATCGACTCAAAATGAAATTTGGCACAAAGCTTCAGCCTATTCATCTGTAACATTCTATTGAAAAAGTTCTACTCTGCCTCAAGAGGGCGTTTTACCTGGAATTCAAATATCATATTTCGTTTTTTTGTTTCGAAAGAGTTCTCAAAAACAAAAATGCCGTTTTGAAGATAAAGAGAGAACAGACAAAAAATATACTCGTTATACGAGTCGATAAGTCTAACCGTTTGAGTGCAAATCGACATTAGAGGAACTTTTGTGAAACAAAAATATTTTCAAGAAGATGATAATGAGAAAAATACAACAGAAAAACAACACAAAATAACATTGACAACAAAAACAGCACAAAAACGGCAACTCGTTTTTTTTTGTTTTTGTTGTTGCGTTTGGTGTTTCTGTGTTATTTTTTTGTTACTTGTGTTGTTTTATGCGGGTTTGTGTGATATTTTGTTTGTTATCATGTCATCCAGAGTATTTTTTTTTGTCACATGAATTACTTTATTGTCGATTTGTTGCTAAACGGTGAGATCCAGATTTTTTCTACTATTTCTAATACAGGGCGTTACAAGAATATTTTGTTAATGCAATATGCATGTGATTGAAGCATAATAAGTGACCAAAAACTTAGAGAATAGAACGGAGAGTCGGATTTCCCAATTGAGAAAAGCCAATGGCTATTGAAAAATTGTGTGTCTTACAATTTAGATGTAAATATGGGGGTGAGGGTAGTGAGTACAACAGCACTTCTAGGCCACACAGCGGGTAAAAGCGCACCTCCTAGAGGACCCTCCAGGAGGAGAGAAGTTGCTCTCTTGGACCATTGTCGTCAAGCATTAGCCATTCAGCATAGGCGATAACTTAGTCGTCAAGCCACAGCATTCAGCTTAGGCCACAACGTAGCTCAAGGGCAGTCCCTCTGACCTTTTGTATGCCGCAGTTCTAACTAGGGTGCTGATTTAGAACAACATCTAGTTTTAGTATTGAACATGCCGAGTCCAATAATTTGGGCTAATTTATTAACTTCTTGACTGTCAGTAATCAATAATCCTACAGCATACTCGGTTTAATTAGACATTGAGAGTGCCACTAAATACAGAAGAGAAAATAATTTCTGCTCACAGTGAGGATCGTACTCACTCCAATCAGAACTACGGCTTACAATGGTCAAAACTTTTTAAACAATGAAGGTATGATAGTTCACGGGTGTATTGACTAACTTTTGTTTTATCTTTCTTATCTGGAAATGTCGAAATAATTCACTGGAAGCGTCGGGTACCTAGATGACACGATATAATAATAATAATATGTATAACAATATAAATAGTAATCGTTAATAAATTGGATTCTATTTTCATTACGTGATGATTTTATTTTTGAATTCCTCTTTCATGTCAACTAAGTGATCAGTAGAGAGTCTAATGAAGTTTCACTTTAGTGTTGTCCATGAAATAATGTATGTATCATCATCTACATCAGCATTATTTACAAGTGAAAAACAAACAGTTTTGTTAGTTATCAATAATAAAAATGTCTATGTTATGTATTGCGTTGCTTGAATTCGTTGATTTACACTCGAATTTACTCTGATTGGATTGAAAATCCTGTTCAATTCAGCCTTCTAATTTGAGTAAAATCATTTATTTCCAAGCAGCTGCTATACAACAAGATTTGGGAAAATCGAATTGAAGTTGGGGAGAAAAACCTGTTTATGGAAAATACAAACGCCGCTGTTCAATAACTTCAAACTGACTTCCAAAAAGAATGCCTTCTCGAACTATAAAGAGAAAGATAATAATATAATTTTCATTTTTGTGTTCTATATTCTCTCAATTCTTTCGAGTGAGTACACAAATTTAGAATTCTCTTTGTTTGAAGAGTCCAGTAAAAGATCATATTCGGAAAGCGTGATGGTTATTCAAAAATATGCAGCTCCAGTCAGCTGTAGTTGCATTTCATTACACTCAGTAGGAAGAAAACACCAAACTCTGAAACTGCATTTGAATGTGACAAGGGATTCAAATAGTCAAGTGGCCCATAGTCAATAATAATAACAGAATATGTAGAAAGAGAAAGACTAACTAATAGAAAAGCAATAAATCGGTTATATTGAACGGATTTGATTTCAGCTGCGTGAAAGGTGAATTTCTTTCTGGAAATAATATCGTGAAATACTCGAGAAAATATCTGCATTTGGAGATTTCGTGAATACAATTTGAAATAATATAAGAAATTCACCCCCAAAATGTTGAATGGACCTTCGACCCTGATTATAACTGCTGAGTTTCAAGTAACTGTTACTGTTGATATGATAGCTTGTCAAACATTTTTATTTTATTTTTTATTCAATAAATGATCAACCGCAAGATGTAACTTCTCCAAACTTAGAGGATACGATTGACTTTCACTAATTTTTTTGGCAAAGACGTATTTTACCCCTGAAATTTGAATTTTGAATTCAAGAACCAACCAATATACAATCCAGAAATATTTAGAAACACATCAAACCATTTAAGGGGGACAGGTTTTTGATCAAATTACATCAATATTCTAAAAGTGAACACAACTCCTGAATTCTCAAATGGAAAGGGGGATTGAGTGATGCCTTCTTTCAATGCTGTATACACCATGCATCTCCTTTCTTCTAGTACCTACTTTTCAAAAAATCAAGTGAAACCGTGATGATATGAGTATCAAGTTTTTTGCAAATAAACATAATTTATCATAGAAAAGTTACTCATTTTGATACATTTTCAAAATGTTGTCTTCCAAGCGCAGTTCACATTCCTGTCCAATATTTATTGCGAAAAATTTCTGCCCAAAGTTCTCTACACGCAGCTGTTATTCTTTCTTTAAAATCTTTTTAATTTCAAGAACATTTTTCATAAACAATCGATTCATAGAAAGAAATCTAGAGGCGATAGTTGGGTCGATCGTGTTGGCCATTCTATTACCTCTCTTCAACAAATTCAACTGGAAGAAAGTAGTGTAGTAAAGCTCTATCTTGATGGAGGTGATCAAGATTTTTTTGCAAAATCATGTCACCAGCCATAAGATTTTCCCCAATAAATAAACTTTTAATAAAAGTATTTCCAAGAATACCATCCCGAACGTTCACGTTCTTCAAATACTGTGCAAGAACTTTTCTGAAAGTCGCGGATTTTTATCACTACAGCAGCGACAATCATATTTATCAAATCAGAAAAATATGTACAAGGTGATCACGTATATTCTGGCCGTTATTATTAACCCTAGACAGAGGTTCAAAAAAGACAAGTTGTATTATTTTTTCTGAATGATCAGAATTCAAAAACAATTGAGCATCAGATGTCAAAAAAATTCAAGCTTCGTTTATTTTTCTAAACGGTATACTCTGTATTTTATCCCCTAGTTCGATAGGGAATTTTTTTCTGATTTCAAATATATAAAGGTTGTTGGTTTTATGTCTAAAGGTTATAAAGATATTAACGTTTTTCTATAAATGGAATAGTTGGAACCACTCTCTAGGGTTAATATTAACAAAGATGACTATTGGCCAAAATATACGTGAGCACCTTGTTCACTCATCAGTGAAACAGATCCTGTGCAAAATATTTTGGTTTTTATTAATAAAAGTCTTCATTGTTGGACATGTCACAGTAAAACCTGGTAATCAGTAAAAGCTAACTGTTACTAGGAAAAGTAAGCTTTTCCTGATTTGGAAACATTTAGCTAGTGAAAGTTGAATTCGATCGACTTCATCATACTTTTACTAGTAATTGTTAGCATTCACGTAACTTTTCTAGTGAAAGCTGTTAAACTGAAAATTATTATCGTAATTATAAATATCCTTTTTGGTCCGAGTTGGAATTCGCCGACAGATAAGACGCTCTGGAAAATACGAGAGTTATGAATCGCAGGTGTACAATGTGAACATTGTTCAGATACCGTATTATAGAAAATACTTAAGCATTCTCAGTAGGGGTTAGTCTGGGTTAATTTAGGTTAGTTTGGGTTAGTTTGGGTTTGGCAAAAATTTTGATGTCGCGTGAGCGACATCATTTAGTGCCCCGTGCACCTTGGGTTAGTTAAATGGCGGAAATAAGTGTTAAAAATAACTTTTCCCAACTGCTTTCAGTAAAAGTTGATTTGATAAAGTTTCTCCAACATTCACTAGTAAAAGTGTACAATATTCTTCAAAATTTAACATTTCCTAACGGATCAAGTAATTGCTAGCATCAACTAGTAAAAGCTAGCTTTCACTGAATTCCTAACATTAACTGTAACAGACACACCTCAATCCTTTGTCTAAATCGTGCTCAGAAAGCGGATACAGAATCGGCAATCCATTTAACTTTAGTGTTTTCCTTCCTGTTTTGTGAGACAGTCCTGCTTGGCTCGCCACAATGCTAACACGGCGATTCTTTTTTGCTAGCAACTGGACCAGTTTCACTAAACTTAGCAACTAATTCCCGGACCTTTTTATACCTTGAATTACTTCTTCGGATGATATCTTTCATCAAATACTGTTGACGTTCTTCTCTTTTGTTTTATTCAATTTAGTCGAAATTGACCATCCGCTACCATCAAAATGTAAGATCACAAATTATAACTATGACTCTCTGACTTTCTCTCGATAACGTGTTTCAAAGCAACCAATGACTAGATCTACTTCATAATACTATTCGTTTTACATTAAACAGTAGCAGCATTGATTTCAAATATGATATTCATGTTGTCACACTTATCGAGATTTTATCATATCATCATGATGTGTTCGAACTTTCTAGTTTCACAGCTAGATCCAATTACAGTGACTATACAGTTCATTTTTCATTCAAAGTTAAAGTGACAGATCAAATTTGGAGGTTGAAGGTTGGCAAAAAAAATATAAATGCCATAAAGTGCTCGCTAATTGAAATGAAAAGATAAAACATTTGATTATAGACTATATTTTCTTGATTAAAGAAGGGTTTTGCTCATCAATTCCAAAATTATCATCACTGTCTATCCTCGATCGTTTTTGTTCTGTCAAATCAAACACATTTTGAATATAGCAAAATAAAATTAATCACAGTTCAATATAAATATGACCATCGTAATAAAACATGTTTGCCAACCTTTAACCTACAATTTTGATTTGTCACTGTAACTTTAAATAAAAAATGAACTTTATGCTATAGTCACTGTAGATCCAATCAGCATCACATGGTGATAATGAGACAGTTTCCATTAGCTACTCATAAATCAGCATTAATTACTGCCTTTGATTCCCCTTGCATCCTTTTCTGTCAAAATGGATAATAAACATTTCATCACACACCACCACAAAATGCCTTCGTGCCATCTTTCCTCTCAACCTGTCAACCCATGTTGCGGGAAAAATAATCCGCTCAGAAGCCACTAACGTAAAAATATTATTCGCAAGTTATTGATGGAATGCGCATTTATCATTTTCTGTATCCACTAACTGCCATTTTTTCCAGAGATTTCACATCCACAGAGAAAAAAATGCTGATGTATGAGTACCAGTCTCACCGGATTATAGATCATCTAAATCAAAGATGCATTAGATCTAGTTGAAAATAGGTTATGAAAAAATATATTCAGCTAGGCAGCCTTGCAGTCTTGTCAGAATAGCTATCCAATTTCTCTAAAATCGTTTTCTTTGTCAGTGGTAGTCCTGACTGCAAGCCTCCATGAAGTACCATGAGTTGACCAAACATCTATCATTTTGATCAAACCAGATTGCAAAGATTTTACTCTGATTTCTCAGTCTTTCTGTCCCAAAATAAATATTGTAGTATTCTTTTTGTTACTATAGTAAGTCAATAAAGTTGTTTATTCCTGTGCTAGCTCATGCATAAAATATGTTTCAAACCAAAGCTCGAAAAGGTCATTATCATTTTTTCTTCCCCATCTTGAGCTCGAGGAGTCTCTATAAGAGTATTGGAACACGAGATTGTGTACATTCCAATTTGTAGCGAAATGTTTGGGATCTTGACATTTTATCTTTTCAACTTTTCAAACTTTACTGTCATCAGATCTTCTAGTTACTTATAATAATTGACATTCGCAGTATGACTTTTTCTTGTATTCAAAGTTTAATTCAATTATAATATTCATTACAATCTGTTCAGTCGCTATGTTGCGCATTTTTTTAATAATTGGAAACTTCTCTAGTTATCTAGGGCCAGTGATGTATTTCTTTGCATGATGAAAATAGGTTGTCAGCAATGATGAACGGCAAACTAGCTTATATCACAATTTGTTTGTTAATTTCTCCTTTTCTGTTAAAATTAATCAAATTAAATTAGGAGAATAACGTTGAACTATGATAAGTATACGCCGAGGTATACGCCTATAAAGATCATCTTGAGTTAGTTGAAGTGCTCATAACAGGTTTATTCATCATAGTTATGAAACTTTATTTCATGAAGGGGTTCGGTGCTGTAATAGTCTGCCGGTGACAGTAAAGAATATCCGTAGCCTGATTATTTTCAAGAAGTTTGCATACTTACATTTGCATTTGTAGAATGAAGGTATTAGAAATAACTGAATAAGAATGCTTGATTATTATAATTATTGTTATAAAGCAATAAGCAATACGAACAAAGTTGGGGTTTTAGGTGTTAGAGAAAGAATAGATCTTCTAATGCATATACATAAAGTGTGTCACGTATTCTTTTTTAATTTTTGGTATGAGGGTATAAGGTATGATGCTCACATGTTCCTCCAACTAAAAAGTACTGGACCTCATAGGCGTACGTTACTTTTCGGTGGGGTGAATTATTTTTTTTTATATTGAACTACCTTCAGAACAGGATTAATTCATATTGATTAATATGATGATATGGTGAAGAGTAGTCATTTTCCGATATGCAAACAATCGAAAAATATTGCTACAGGGAGTCATTCACAATAATTATTAAGTTCAGTCCATCATTTCAAATACAATAATAAAATGATCCATGACACCACCGGATCAGCAATTAGATCTTAAGAACTGTATTGATAACCCAGTGATACTTTCAAGATTTTAAATCAATTTCAATTTAATTGATTGACCAGGTTTTTAGATTAGAAGCCGCCGGATGGGGTATTGTTAAAAATAAAGTCTTCAAAATGATTCCAGGGATATTGGGAAAATCAAAATATCGAATGCGACAAGCAAATTTTTTGGCTAGAAATCATAACGTTTGGTCAAGAATAGGAAAAATGTATTGAAGATGTATAAGAAATGACGGTAGTTTTTTGGGTCGAAGGTTACGATGACATAATATTTTGTTCTCATTGCCAACAGTCTTGATTCTTTTTGTATGACTATGGGTATTTAGTGAAATTTTTCCTGATGAATTTAAAATAGTACAGATAATTTTATATTGAGATGTAAAAAAAAAGAACCTATACTTAAAACAAATAGCAATTGTGAAGGTTGAAGAGAAATACTCCTAATCAAGGAGTCCGACAACGAGGTGTACTTTCACCACTTCTCATGAATCTTTACTACGCCATAAATAGTCTAGGAGGAGCTAAATGTGGGCGTGAAGGTTAACGACTAATAATAAAAGTGATCAGTAACATGACATACGCTGATGTGACCTACAAGACTTTAGGCGATGTATATCAATTTTTCGAAAAATGCTTCCCAAGGATGTACGCCCTTTGAAATAAGGTACCCTGAAGACCTTTTTTTCCTGAATATTTCAGGAACCGTTCATTCGAAAATCATGAGATTTAATAGATTGCATTAACTTTTGAGGCTGAATATTCATACTGGGGGGTTGAGGGTAAAAACGATCTTATTTTTTTATAGTACTTTTTTTCCACATTCTGGTTCTAGGATATGATACACCAAGGTTATTTATTTAAAAAACTTACTCCCAGTTCATATCGATAGAGCCAATAGTTTTCGAGAAAATCGCATTTGTCCATCGATGCATCAAGTCTTTCTTAATATTTTCGAAACCGCTCACATATAAATTTTGAAATTTGGTACCTGCATCAACTTTTGACGTCAAATTAAATTCCGATCTCCAAATTTTGAAAATATTTTTAGTGGCGTATCATACCAAAGGGTTTAGGGGTAATAACATCCCAATTTTTTTATGGTGATTTATTATTGACATTTGCATCTCAGAATCATAGTCCTGGATGATTTTCACGCGAATGAGATATCTTTTCTTGAAGACTGTGATTTCTAAAAAAAATGTCATGAATAAATCAGCATCAAAAAATGAGGTTGTTTTTACCCTTCACCCCTTCAGTAATATACGCCAATGTCAAAATTTTTGATATTTCAAGATCGGGACATAATTTCGCGTCAAAAGTTCATGCACATACCAAATTCCAATATTCTAATGTGAGCGGTTTGGAAAATATTGAGAAAGACTTGTCTTCAGGGTGCCGATGCATCGATGTGAAGAAACGCGATTTTCTCGAAGACTTTTGACCCTATTGATCTAAACTGAAAATACGTTTTTCAAAATGAACAACCTTAATGTATCATATTCCAAAATCGGAAAGTGGAAAAAAGATGCTATGAAGAAAATTGGATTATTTTTACCCCTAATCCCGGGCCTGGCTGGTAATACAATCAATAGAGGTTGAAAACAGGGAGGAGTAAGACAAAAATTCGGGTAGTTATGGATTCTGGATATGTTATTTAAAATGGTTGTTAATTGAAGAATCCGAAGAGGCCACAAAAATTTTGGCTCCGCGGGCGCCGCCATTGTGAAGAAACTACCATTTTTTGGCACTTTTCTCAGTTTATGGCCCATATCTCATTCCCTGCGCGTTTTTTGTCATTTGATGTAGTATAAAAAGTTGTAGAAAATAAAATTTACTACAAAATGTATTTAAAGTTTTTCTGTATGATCAATAATAACGTGAGTACGACGCGCTAAAAAATGACGACTTTATTGTATTTGGTAAAATTTCAAGTTTCTTTGATTTTACACCGTTGCATGCACATCCACTAAATTATTTTTATTATATTATTTTGGAAGCCAAATGCAACTTCAAATGCAATCGCTGAAGCTGGAGAGAAGATTTTGGTAGCCCCCTATGGCGGGGATAACAATAGTATGACGATCAATATTTTCCGACACTAAATTTTTAAGGAACAACACCAACCTCAATTTGGCCAAGCTTCCACCAACATCAGACGCGGCAAAATTCCACTCCTTCAGAGCGTATCACCAGGTAAAAATCACACATTATTGTCTGCATGTCTAGCTTATACTTTTGATTTTAGGTGATGGCGTGGATGGGAATCTACAAAAATCCCATAAATTGGGGATGGAAGAAAGGCGACAGGTCGCTGGAGCCCAACGGAACGCAAAAAGATGCCGCTCCTTCTAGCATTCTCCAAAAAATTTCTTGCAAATGGATTAGAGGGTGCTTGGGAGCATGTGGATGTCGAAAATCGGGCATCAAGTGCTACATGAAAAAACATGAAATCTCACAAAATACAAAAATTTCGCAATTTTTTAGTTTGTCGTAGCTACGTTATTATTGATCATACAGAAAAACTTTATTGATAAATTTTGTAGTTAATTCTATTTTCTACAACTTTTTATACCACATCAAATGACAAAAAACGCACAGGGAATGAGATATGGGCCATAAACTGAGAAAAGTGCCAAAAAATGGTAGTTTCTTCATAATGGCGGCGCCCGAGGAGCCAACATTTTTGTGGCCTCTTCGGATTCATCAATAAAAAACCATTTTAAACAACATATTCAAAATTCAGAACTACCCGATTTTTTGTCTTACTCTTTTCCCCTATTAATTGGATTATGGCGCAACGTGTAAAGCGTTGGGTCAGTAAGTGGAAAACCGGCCGGTGATCGGGTTCGAGACCCAAGGTGAGCAGAGATCATTTTCTGTTCGACATTTAGTGGCATTCTCACTGGCTAACGCTACTGAGTAGACTGCAGTACTATTAATTACTGACAGTCGAAAAGTTAAATAGTTATCCTAAATCGATTGGTCCTGCTAGTTCAATATATAACTAGGTGATGTTCCTCATCATCACTTTAGTTAGAACTGCATTGGTCCTGGTACTCAATTCTCCAATTAATACGTATACGAATATGCATTTGATTTTCTACACTATTCTTCTACGGATTCAGTTGGAGAATTGAGCTCCTGGGGTTGGCGAAAAGGGTCTTTAAGGCCTACTCGCCGGACAGTAGTTTGCCCCCCCCACCAATACCAATACCAATACCCCTAATCCTCAAGTTATGGGACGACTTTGATTAAAATTTTGAAATTTTGAGCTGAATTCCTCATTCAGCAGTGAAAGTCTATGCGATGTATCAGATTTTATAATTTTTGAATGAACAGTCTCGAAAATATGTAGGAAAACCCGTCTTCAGGGTGCCCTATTTAAAAGGGCGTAGCTCCCTTGAAAAGCATTTTTCGACAAATGTTTATGGGTACTTTCCTTCATAAAAATACCTCAAGAATCACCTCTTGGAATTTTTCACCAATGTTGAGGAACTACCCTGTATAAGGTTAGGTCTTGTCTCTCATTATACCATGATAAATAAGTTGGATTTCATAGAAAACATGGTAACCATTTTTTGACGTTATGGTGTCTGGACTTTTATCACGAGATGTAATCTCTAATAATTTATTGGTACCATACATAAACCACTTATTAAGTTCAGGTATGATTTTATTTTTTTTTTCTAGTTGTCCAAAATGTCACTAGGTGGCTAGCATCAAGAGTCTAACTAAGACATCCCCGACAATGAGAAGTCCTTGTTTTTTAACAGAAAACCGAAGCGTTGGCATAATAGCAGTATCTTGAAAATTAAAAAAAAATCTTTTTCTTTTGCACCCTGTATTTCATCCAACACCTCATCTCAACAAAATCTACAAAAGTCAGTTCAATGTGCAAAAGTCGACTTTCAAAACGGTTAAACACTAGACAGAATCCGTCTACTCTTTTGAAGCTACAGCTTATTGAAAATGGGTAAATTCTGCGTTCAGTGCCTACAAAAAACACTTTTTATCCCGCTCTCTGGACACTATCCATATAACAATGTTATTTATGACAAGATTATTTATTTTTCAAATAGACTTACATCATAGTTTCCTAACCAGAAAACCTTCACCGATACCAGTATCACATGACTAAGAGCTGAGAAACAGCCAGCCATGATACACCATCGTAGAGGTAAAGGCAGCATTGCATATGAGACAAACACAATGAAGAGAACGTACCACACGAGGCTTTCTTTTTGCTTGAAACCAATTCCATCACTGGATACACCTAAAAGCAGAAGAAATATTATCGAATACAAATTGAGTACAGTCAATACAACCAATGATTTGAATAGCACATAGTTTAGAAAACAACTTCATATTCGAGTACACAAAGCTATTTGACTAAACATAATATGTTCTTCACATTTTTACTTCTCGTGAATCTTTCTTTGGCATAAAATAATGGAATTAACTCCATATGAACACCCAACAGACTTGGCGCCGACGCACAGTGGACGACTAATCGACAAAAATAAAAAAAATAATTTTTCTGAAGCATTTTCACCATGGATGGGTCTGAGACAGTTCTAGAGATAAAAGCAAGTGAAGATAAAAATCCTGGATCTGAAAATCGCCATAAGAAACATTCACCAAGCAATAATTAACAGATGACATTTGAATATAAACGTAATTGGGTTTTTCCAAAATATTTCTCAATACTTCTATGCCATTTTTGACTACTATAAGTTTCATGATCAATGCCTTTTATTATGAAAAAAAAATACTGATGCCTCTGTCTACCACCACATACCACCTTATTTTTTAAACGGTTTCATCAAACTTCTCAGAGCCTTAATTCATTCGATTAGGATTAATTTAAATTATTTTTGGGATACATTTTTAATGATACCGCGTTTATCTGTAGAAGATTTTACTTTCAATGTATGTATATCTGATGTTGGTTGGTCCAAACATGATCCACGATGCCTGACCTTGTGATCTCTGCTCTCCGAGTACTGGCCTCGGAGAGCATTGGCCTACGGAGACTGGCTAACCGGTTCGTTGTCAAGTTGGCATTTCGGTCCAGCAAGACATTGAGAAGTGTACAGGGTGTTCACAGCTAAATCGATCACCCCATCAACTTTTTGATTTGATGTTTGGGAAAAATATGTTTCAAATGAAAGTTTATTGGTTTAAAATTTACCTTGTGAAAACAAAGTTTTCACACATACAGGGTGCTTCAGAACTTCTGGGCGTGGTCCAACTTTCATATTTCAAATAACAACCCTATTTTTTCATTTGATTTTTGCATTCTTTTTTAAATTCTGAACTCTTGGTTTGAGGAAGTCAACTCGCGGGTAAGTATGAGAAAATACCATACTTTTTAGAACATGCTCGAAAAAATGGCAAATTTCTGACGTTATTATCTTTTTACTGGTTGAATTTGGGTATAGGGTATGCTTTTTAAAAAATGTTAAGAATTTTCAGGAGAATGCAATAATCAAATGAAAAAATGGGGTTGTTATTTGAAATAAGAAAGCTGGACCACGCCCAGAAGTTCTGAAAAACCCTGTTTGTGTGAAAACATTGTTTTCACAAAATTTATTTTGAACCATCAATTTTTATTTGAAATATTCATTTCCCAAACATCAAATTAGAAAGCTAATGTGGAGGTCCATTTATCTGTGAACACCCTGTACTAACCAAAACAAAACCTGACGGATATCAACAACAAAAGGATTGCGTTCACCAAATCTTATGCTAGTGTGGCGAATCCTATATTGGTGGAACAAAGCGATCACTGACTGTTAGACTTGAAGAATACAAGTCCAGTACTCCAAGACTAGAAATCACAAGGTCAGGCATTTCGGATCATGTTCAAACCAACCAACATCAGATCAAGTGGTCGGAATCTCGAATTCTACTTAGAGAGTTGCACTGGAGAAAGCGGAAGTTCTTAGAAGCTGCCTTCATCGAACAGAACGATGGAAATTGCAGTAACAGCGGCGTCGAAATTCCGAACATCTGGAGACCTGTGCTCGATCAAGCCTCATAACGAATACAAATGCCACCGGTGGTTGTGAGGAACGACGTGCGAATCCTTCAAACTTCAATTGTGATTCATAAGAAAGTCCAGACCGTCCTGACTGAGCTGAAGGCAAGCCATCATACCTTTTTCCGACCCAAGGAACATTCGCTCCAGGCAGTCGTTCGGGGAATGCTACTCTGAATGCGGACCTACCCGCATGTTGGTCAGTGCTCGCCGCTCGCTTCAGCGTGGATACCGAGTTACCCCGTATGTCTAGTCGGAAAACCCGAAAAGACATACCACTATTGCTGGCCAAAACTTACAAAAGGCGCATCAATGAGAGGAAGGAACTTTACTGTGTGGTGGCCACGTCAAGGTGGAAATCAACTGCATACTCGAAAGACTCACTTGCGGTGAACGCAACAAAAAGGGCGGCCGCCCATCGTACATGGGCAGAGCGGGAGCTCCCAATTAAGGAGGAAGAGGCTGCGTTTTTAATGTTTTTATCTCGCGTCAACGCAAGTTGAGAGAACTGTGCATGCCTTTAAGGCCACACAAAACGCCGCTTGAAATCGGTCTGGAGCGCAACCGCAGCCAGAGCGATGATAAACTTTTCAGATCAAGACAAACTCACACGTGATGAAAATCCAGTCTTTTTCCAAATTTTGACATGGTGTAGATATTTCTATCAATCCTTGTGCCCATCTAAGACCAAGAAATATAATTATTGATGGAGTTGTATTCTCTTGTGCATTTCTCTTATTATTTCATTATCGCAATCCTCTTATTGAAGCTCCAATATTTCCAGTGATAGGCATTTCGACGTATTTCTGGGGTTTTCACCTAGTAAACTTTTTTTTTCCAAATTCCTCAATGCATGCAACGGAAGAAAAAGAGATAATTATTTGGACAAAAATGTTCGCAGATTGCGGAGTTCTACAAAATTGAATCAAAATCAAAAAAAACATCTTTGTCCCGACTGCATTTCATCAAACACTTCAGAATAATGTGGGAACTAATTTTATCACCAACTGTCTCAATTTTTCAAATATCTAAAACCAGTCTATCAATCCAGTTGACAGAACATGAACGATTTTTAGCTTATGCTATGCTGTATACCTTTCTTTGACGTCCATTATTTTCAACTTTATTAGTTTCAGAAAATAAACGTCCAAAACAGGCAATAATCAAAAAACTATTTTATAAAAAATCTGCATAATAGTATCGACTCAATCGAAAAAAGTAGAACGAAGAAATTATTATTCGCGAAAGCGGTGATTTATTTCCTCAATCTGAATTTTAGATCAGACATATTATTATGGAAAAAGAAAATAGTATTAGGCTTTACTAATAAGCAGTTGAAATTAGGAAGTGTGTACCAAGCTCCGATATAATAGATTGATAAAAATCCAATATTGAAGACCATTGGAACAGAGAGAACTAGTGCTACCAGTAGATTTGGTAAATTGAAAAATGAATATAGTAAAGTAGGGATCGATGCCACAGGGAAAGAGACGCAGCAGATCATCCGAAGCGGAAGCGCCTTGCACTCCACAACGACCATCAGCAAAACCGAGGAGCTGTTTGAGCAGCTTCTATCGAAAAAAAATTATGTGCGGAAAATGACGGCACAAGAATAAAACGGAAAAAGAACGGAAATGGCGGGGGTCTCTGAAGGGAAAGACTCTTTTGAATAGAATTTTGAAAATCTCTCAAGTATACGGTGATCAAAAAATGTGATAATAAAAACGCGATTTTGAAAACTAACGGAAAATTAACATTTTCTGCACATGTGCGGTTTCCTTGGAAGAACGATCTTAACGTAAAATCAAAAAATGGCGAAAAGTCTTGCCTCGTGTTTGAAAATAAAAAAAATTGGGATAAAAAGTCGGGAACGGCGGTAAGGAACAAAACGGAGTTTTTGCTGAACTCATTCTGGTAGTCGCTGAGGGTCAAGTGCTCTCGATTCCAAAAAATCCAAAATGAATTGAATCTATGGTAGTAGCGGTTCTTGCTCCTCTTAAGTGAGGCTAAGTGGTATGTATCTAATTGATACCTGAGTCTGGCGGGCAACTGAATAAAGTTATCACTTGTTCAAACTTGCGTGCAATTATTCACGGACGTTATGAAAAAATCATTGATTCAGTTGCGGAAAATAATGAAAATTGTCCAGAAGAAAAACTGAACATTTCGGCAGTTGATTGACCAAACACGGAAAAAGAAAATCTGAAAATTCTGGAACTACGTTGCAGTGGTGAAGCAGAATAGAGGGATATCATCCCACCAACCAACCAAACGGCCTACTTTTGCCTAAGTTTAGCATATATTGGGTGTCAAAAAGAATGGGACAAACGGTAGCAGCATATTCCTCACACCCAAATATTGCCATCGCCCTAAACTATTCCAAAAGTTGATATTTGCAGAGATACAGGGCAGGGTGTCAAAGTTGAATTTTGATTTTCAATTTTTTCAAATAAATTTCGAAATAATCAAGTTATTTTCATAAAAGTTGGTATATGGGGGTTGTTTGACATGCTGAATTTGAATCTGAGCACGAAATTGCTTTTACTTGTGGAAAGCGCCACTTACTCACCTTTTCATTCATTCCAATAGTCATAACTTCTTGTACGCACTCGTACATTTTTTCCAAAATTAAAAAAAATATTTTTCCATCAAATAAACATGAAAAAGGTATACTTTGTAGAAGTGTCTAGGAGTAACCTTTTTCAAGATATTTGAACTTGGAGTAATCCATGCAATATGGTTGAACTAGAAAATTAAGAAAAATGAAAAAAAAAACACAGGGGGCTTTGGAAACGGAGTTATCATAGTGATTTTGACATTAGCTTGGATGCTCAATGAAAAAAAGATCAAAATTTACATTTCTTCCAATTTTTTCTTATTCTTATTCATAATAGACATTGAACATCGAGACACTTGTCAAAATTATCGTGACAGTGGCATTGGCAGAGTAGAAAGATTTGTAAGTGGCGCCCCCTACATGTAAGAGCCATACCAAGGCCAAATATGAATCTTGCATGTCGAAAAAGCCCTAGATACCAAATTTCATCAAAATCTTAATTTTTTTTCTCAAGTTAATCATTTGTACACTGATAAAATAGACGTCGAAAGCTTGACCTCTGCTGTTTTTACTAGGTGTTGTTCCGTTTTTCTAAAAATAATATAAATGAATGTATTCAATATCATTCTCTTGTCCTAAAAAAAAATGTCTATTTTTTTTTCAAATTAAGAAATTCTCAGATGATGATTTTTTCATGGACTACTTGATCTTGATTTACTATTCTTTATTGGAGGATGACTTGCTGGACATCTTGTCTCCACAAAATCTGCTTTTTCACTAGTAGAAGTGGCAGATAACCATCATTCATGATGTTCGTACCAGCGCAGCGGGAGACCGCACCGGCATTCAGTGCCGAAATCGAGCTCTGGATAATCTGCTTTCTTTGTATATACAGTGTGACCCATCCAGATTGGAAACACCCCTGTAAAATTTCAGGTTGAAAATCATTTTTTCTTGTTATGAAGGGTCTACTACGGGACACATTTTGAAATGTTTATTACAAGTTTTAGGGCATATTACGGAGATTTTTCGTGATAGAGAATGAAGAATTTTATAAGCGATTTTTTGATTATATAAATGAATATGTCATTGAATTTAGAGTGCTTCCAAATAGCTGTGACCAGAATTTCATAAAAATATAATATTCAATAATAACAAGGTCACGACAAATCAAATTGTTCATTCATTTTCGAAGCCAACGGTCACAAAAAAACACTCTGCATCAGCAGTTGCCATGGAGATGGAGTTAATTGTTGTCACTACTTGGTGTCGATGAAAGACACGCAGATCGTCCTGATATTAGCTCCGGTACAATGAGTAGAATAAACAAAGCTTTGTGAAACCAGTGCAGTATCCAAAATACTTTTCAAACGTTATCCTGTGCAAAGAAGACGCATGAATAATCAAGCTATTTTGGATTCTTTCAAAAATAATCCTGATGCAAGTTTACGGAATGCCAATTCAGATTCGAATGCACCTCGAGAAAATATTTTGCGATGTCTCAAGGCAAACAATATTAAACCTATCAAACCAAAATTTTATTATTTAAAAAAAAATCACTACTTTTTGATTGTACTGCAAATATTATTCCGTTACTTTCATCAAATATTATTCTATTTCAAAAATCTCTTATTTAACCCGTAGTTTATTGTTACAGGTAATAAAACAAATTCAATTTTCATGGCAACTATTGATGCAAGGTATTCTTTTGTGACCGTTAGCTTACAGAATTTATGATTTTCAAGTTGTCGTAGCTTTGGCAATGATGAATATATTTTCATGAGATTTTGGTCACGGCTATTTGGAGGCACTCTGAATCCAGTGGCGAAGTGAATTATCTGGTAAAAAAACCGTTCATGAAATTCTGCCATTTTCTATCACGAAAAAGCATTGTAAATGCATTGAAAATTGAAATAAACAGTTCAAAATTTGTCCCGTAGTATACCTTTCATAACTTAACATTTCAAAAAAATAATTGTTGAAATGATAACTTACCTTTCCAATCCTAATGGGTCACACTGTATATAATAGCCTGAAGTCGTATCGTCTGAAAGCTGCCTAAGCCAACAAAATCTGACCAACATGTACCATCAGATTCTGAACACTAATTTTCTCATAATAACAATCTGCAGCTAACATTAGAAATAATACGTCAATCCTTAATTTTATCATTTTGTTCCAGTCTATGAATTGAGAAATATTCGATTTTTTTCCTGTATATTCCGAACGCAAAAAGTTATTCCAATCACTTCACTCATTTCCACGCAGAAAACCGACAGCATGCCACTCAAGGGAAAAGCCAAACAACTCCAAGACGGTCTGGTGGAATGAACAAACGGAAACTCACCGTCGCAAAGTTCGCAGTCTTCTCAGTAGAGCTGAAGAACTGCGTACTCCGGACAGCTGGGATGACTATAAGACAGCCCAGAGAAACTACAAGAAGGTCATAAGATCAGCGCAGAGATATAGCTGGCAAAGCTTTTGCGAAGAACTGAACGACCTTCTGTCTACACTCCGCCTATGCAAGATCTTAGCAAAGGACCCTGGAGCCAAAATAGGATGCCTAGTTGAAGCGGATGAGAAATTCACCTTGTCCGAGGAGGAGACGCTCAACAGGCTTCTGGAAGTGCACTTTTCTGGATCAGGGCAAGTCGCTGCACTCCCACATCAGGTAAGAGCCCGCACAGCTCCCGACTTTGAAACTGCAAAGAGGATAGTCGACTATGAAAAGGTAGAATAGGTCAAGGTCTATCGACGGACACGGCGCTACATCACCTTATCACCAAGGTGGAAGGAGCGCTCGACGGAAATTGATCAGCATTGGGTGCTTTTGTAGACATCGAAGGTGCATTTGACAATATCTCCTTCGAATCAATCTGTCGAGCATAAGAGACAAGGGGCTCAGAAAGGACACTGTGCCAGTGGATATCAAATATGCCATCACAAAGAATGATAATTGCCGAACTAAACGGACAAAATTTTCTTTCTTTCAGATTTTTTTTCTTTCAGAACTGGTAAATATGCCCACCAGCTTTAACGGGTGCAGGAATATTCATTTTATTCGTAAAATATTCTCACCATCAGCCTTAACTGGTCAAATATAGAGATTATTTTGAAAGAAAAAGTACAAGAGTAAGTGACCGTTCAAAAAACCAAACAAAAAAAAATACTGAAGGCAAGAATATACCAATCAATCACGCTTCTTTGTGCTACCGTATCGCTTCAGTGCAGTCGGGACTACCTTAACCGAGTGGAACCTGCTAGTCTATGCAAACCGGGGACGCTACTTGATCAACAACCTACTCAATTCAGCTGTTGACGCCCCTCGAGAAACTGCTGCGACAGCGATTCTCAGGAGGTCAGCAGACTGCGACGAACACGGCTCGGCGACTTTTCCTGTGATGACGTCCTTCATAACGTCCAGGCACTTCTTGGGTTCAGGAACCAGGATTGGCGTCGAATATGATGATCCAACGCTCGGGATCGAATGAGGCGCCTCCACCAAATATGTCACAACGTAGGGGATTTCTGCTCCACCAAGTGATTTACTGTCTGACTGGGAGACGTAGCGTAAATCAAAAGAGCTGGTACTAACTTTACTTTTATCCACCAAAAATGTCCAAACGATAATTACCAATACATAATAATATTTGAAGCAGAGAGTGAGAGAGAGGAGCACTCAGCTGGTGTCGGAGAGGTAGGCTGGTAATCAGGCACTGAAATGTTTCCCAGAAAGGGTTGTAAGCTACCAGCACTACCTCTCGACGGACCAGTGTTAGAACTGATATCTGTTCAATGAACACCATATACGCATATTTCACCAATCAGTTCTTCACCTCAGAATGCCGATGCGACAAGTTTGGGGTGCCTTTGAACTTGAATGAACATCTTACTGCTGCATTTCTCGTAGTTGCTCGGATGTTTGAATTAAATAATTAAATTGGTATATCTATGGAAATATTGGAAATATCGAGGGAAATATTGACTTGTTGACAATATTTTCATTTTTGATTTTTTCCATAACATACATTGGACATTGGAACAACTGTCAAAATTATCATGATAACGCAGTTTTCAAAGCCACTCACGTTTATTTTCAAAATTTGCCATTTATAACCACATTGCATGTATAACTTCAAGTGCAAATATATTTAAATGGGTTACCCCTAGTTACTTCTACAAAGTATACCTTTCTTATTTGAATATGACGGGAAAATCAATTTTTTAATAAAAAAAGAAAGTACGAGTGCATACAAAAAAGTTATGTCTATTTGAATGAGTTAAAAGGTGTGTAGGTGGTTCCCCCTACAAATAAGAGCCACATCAAGTTCAAATTTGGATTTCGCATGTCATACAATCCTCATGTACGAAATTTCATCAAAATAACTTCAATATACCTTACTTACCCTGTTAACTCTGTCAATATAAACTTTCGGAATAGGCAAGTTGGATTCTATCGTAATATTTTTGTGTAAGCTATAACCCCTTTAAGCTTGTCAACATGTTTTTAAAACACCCCGTATGTTTAATATGATATCTTGTCAAACTGGTATAATTCTACTTACTTTGGACTGTTAACAGTAACCAGGTACAAGTGGCAGCCCAGTGCAGATAGTTGTTGGCAAAGCATCTCCACCATCCCAGTACACATACTGCAATGTTGATGGACATACAACATACGGACCATATTATTTCATCAGTGTAGTCTGACAGCGTACTGTAGGGAGCGTGACTTGGCCAGACAATTATAAGGGCAACCTGAAAACAAGAAGAAATCGGATTAAAATTAGAGAGAGAGAGATAAATTGATCAAGAAATGTCAATGGATAAAGCTTTTCTTAGACAATTTTTTTGGATAAGATCTTCGTTCAAATTATCTTATCTCTCCCTGATCTGTTCCGAGCATCATACAATAAGAAGTCACTTGACAGATTGTTGTCTCGTTGTGCCAAGGAAGGGAGAATTCACTCACTGTAACTCAAATATTATTCTATCAAACCATTTCGCGAGGGAGTATAATTCTAATAGGGTTCTGAATGTCCAATAGACATACACTTATAATTTTGCTTCGATATGCAAACTAATTTGGTATGCACAATAATTAGCAGAGTAAATAGTATCGCATCGCCTACCATATTGGCAGTTTATATCAAAGTTAGTTGTTCTATTATCCAGACCAATGTAATATAAGTGA
Source organism: Orchestes rusci (assembly GCA_958502075.1). Taxonomy (NCBI): domain Eukaryota; kingdom Metazoa; phylum Arthropoda; class Insecta; order Coleoptera; family Curculionidae; genus Orchestes; species Orchestes rusci. The sequence continues at coordinate 19,267,612 of OY293304.1, read as the reverse complement.
ATAGTCTACACTGAGACTACAGTGGGACTTCTTCGGAAAAATATAGCGACATAAAATGATTATAATCAAATAGATATCGAGAGTAAGTAGTAAGTAGGTGGGGCCTGTTATCAAAGAAGGAAAGACAACACCGCTCATGCGCAGCTCTTGTGGTGGCTGATTTAGCTTGTTATTTTGTTAAGGAAGGCTTCAAGTTTTGTCTTAAATTATTGTTTTTTTTTTGGTTTTTCAATATTAAAGAGTGTTTCAGGCAGCGCAGCAAATCAAGGAGACTCTACTATTTGTGGTGTGAATTGATTCTTTTGTCGATGTTGGCAAATTCATCAATAATGGCGTTGTGAACAGTTTTTCTTCTCCAATTTCCAAGTACCTCGGTAGTTATTTAAAGCGTCGGCGAAGAAGATGGAAGCATTGCTTCCCTTGCTCACATGGACCGCACGCCTGCCGATGCAAAATCTCCCAAATTCTTGATAAACTAGTTTCTCCTTCCTATGATACTTTCATCGAGGAGCCACTAAATATTTTGAACGTCCTCGCTTTATGCTTCTTTTTAACGAAAACGAAACGTATAAGCTAGATCTCCCCGCGGCAATATTCTCTACATTTATTGCATATTGATGTCTGGTTGGCATTTTTATAGCATGAAAAGTACTTTTTTTTACTCGATCTTACGAGTAGCAAGTGAACAAGGGCGAAGTTTTCTCGAAGGGCATGTTACATTTAATATTGAGAGAACGTTCATTTCCAGCAAATTTTTCGAAAACACACATTACTTATCGAAAGGCTTTGGTCGATTTAATATATATTGTATTTTCAAGGTTCAGATTAGTACAAACGTACTACCCGACATGTTATTCTAAAGCTTGGTAAACATTGAGGTAAGTCAGGAAGTATACATAATCGTCAATCTCAATTGATATTTTGTCGGGCAAAATTCTGCGGCAGTATGTCAACCACAATTTTTGTTTTGAATAATGGACAGCAAAATACAGGAAGTGAAACCATGATGGTTTTTTGTAAAAAGATCAAGATGATCAAGTTCTCAGAAACTTGATTATTGATTAAAGGAATAAACAAATGAGATTTGAAATTTGATTAATAATAGACTTTGTTAACTGAGTTTTGTTACTTGAAACATTATGGAAACAAATTGATGTCTACTCACTGCGATTTTAGAATCTACATTGTCACACCATTCCTCAATCCACACACCGAACATCCCCTCAATCAATTGGCTTGACAAATAGAACAAGCAGCGAATTGGAAGGTGTAAATTGACTTTTATTTTGTCCGTCAAATTTGCATATTTTTTTTGTGTCTATGTTACAGTAATTACTAGTTAATGCTAGCACTTGATCCGTTGGAAAATGTTAACTTTTGGAGAAGATAGTACACTTTCACTAGTGAATGTTGGAAAATCTCAAATCAACTTTTACTGAAAGCAGTTAGGAAAAGTACTTTTTTCAGTGTAGCAGCTGCCACTAGAACAGTTACGTGAATACTAGCAATTTCTAGTAAAAGTATGATGAAGTCGATCGAATTCAACTTTTACTAGCTGGATGTTTCCAAATCAGGAGAAGCTCACTTTCCCTAGTAACTGTTAGCTTTTACTGATTTCCAGGTTTTACTGTGACATCTATATAAACAGTACTGAAATATGTTGCACAGGGTTGTCAAATGGATGTTTTCTCTGAACTTTTTGTTTCACGTTATTAATGCTATTCCCTATATATCAGGGAATGTTGCAATTTCATCTTGTTCTGTGGTTGGTAGCAGTTACGCTTTTATGATGTAGCTACTTGAGTGAGGATCCACTGACTTGTTGTCCAGAATTCTCCCTATTACGACTGAACCAGAGGTAAGCCCTCGTTACATCAGAGGTAGGTTAATGCAATCACATCTCCTCAGTCTTTCTCCAAAACTGATAACTATCATTATTTCATGACTTTTTCGAAAAGTTTTTTCATTTTTCCTTTTTTTGTGACCCATTTGAGTTTTCTCATTTTTCCAGATCGCGTTCTTCCTTGATAGAGCCCCTGACTATTGTTGAAGTTTTATCCACGGCTTCGATCTCTTTTGATTGAGTTAGTCAGCTTTTTCTCGTTTGTAGCAGTTCATTTTGATTATTTTCCATTTTATGCGCCTTTCCAGCTTTCGTTTTCATCCAAATATTTTCATTCACCTTCACTTTTATCAAATAGATGATTTATTTTTCAAATTGCCTGAGATTTTTTTCATGAGATTTCTCTGAATAGATCAAATAAACAAAAAATAGCCCTGTGGTTTCATTTATTGGCTCGAAACAATAAATCTTACACAAGTTTGAATTCAAGTATTGTTGCGAAATCGGCTTCTCTTGTTTTCAGTTTTTGATCGCCAGCACGACAAACATTCCATTCCATTCCATCAAGCAAAGAAGGGCGCTTTGTTCGCAAACAGGGTTCACCACGATAACAATCTCATATTCGACCATCACGAATTTTTATTACAGTATACAGAAATTTCTTGAGAACTGGTGAGAAATTCAATTCCATAATCATGATAACGATATTCTTTTCAAATTATAAAATTTAGTGAAAACCGACGATCCTGCTACCTTGAGTAATTTTCTCAAATAACTTTTTTTAGTGACGAGATATCTGTAAAAGTTATAGAGTGGTTGAGTGATGAGGCCCTGGTGCTCAATTCTCCAATTAGATCCGTATACCAATGGTGTAGAAAATCAAATGCATATTCGTTTACGAATTATCTGGAGGATTGTGCACCTGGACGCGCTATCTCAAGTGATCGACAACTTGTTTGACTGTGGAATCTGCCCGGATATCTTGAAAACAGCGATTCTCATTGACAAAAGTGGAAGTACGGATTATTCTGGCAACTTCCGACCTATAGCTCTACTGTCAGTTGTTTCCAAAGTAGTGGATAAATTAGTGAAGATCAAATTGATGTCATTTTTCTCAAAAAATAAAGCTTTTGTTGATTGCCAACAAGCCTTTGGAAAGTATCGTGCAAAGTCTACCTCCATGTTTGAGTTGTTTCAGACCCTATTTTTGTCTTTGAACGAGGAAGATCTGGTAGCTGCTGTGTTTTTTGACTTTTCTCACGCGTTTGACTGTGTCAGTCATGAAGTATTGTTGGCCAAGCTGGTGCGAACCGGTAGGAGTACTTCTAATCTATTACCCAATATGCTTGGTGTCCCACAGGGGTCTTTACTTGGACCTATCTTGTTCTTGCTATATATTAACGAATTGACATCGATAAATATTCGTGCTCAGTTCACACTGTTCGTCGATGGTCTCATAAAAATCAGGAAAACCTTGTAAACATGGTGGCAGCGGATATGCTGAAAGTCAAGGAATGGAGTGATGCTAATGGACTGTGTCTAACTTCATCAAGACAAATCTAATGAGCTTCAAATGCAAGGTTTGTTTTCCGGATATCGATGGACGCAGGTTGGAACAGATATCCTTAGTCAAATATTTGGGACCTCTCATGGTGTTCAATGAGACTCAAATTCACTACCCACGTTGAAGCGTTGTCTAAACAGCTGGTAAGTGCTTGCTATGCAGTGAAGATTATTTCGAACGAGTTTGGAGTGAGCATTAGTCGCTCCGCCTATTCTGCCCAGATGGAGAATCATCTGGGATATGGAATTGCCTTCTGGGGTTTTTGGAGCCAGGTCTCGTTAAAAACATTATATTTTGTACACCAGAAAAGAGCATTGCGTTTTATATAGGGGATAAGTCGAAGAGATTTTTGCTCTTTTTAATGCAACATAACTCTTCAGAATGTTTTTGTTTTGGAGACTGTCTGCACCGTATTGATGACAACCAAACCACGTACAAGTTGGAAGGTTCCAAGATGATTCTGTTACTCATCCCAAAATTGTTGCACTCAAACAACTCAGTGATGTTCGAAAGAATTATTTTTTTTGATCATCTACCAAGCGACATGAGAACATCCCCTTCACATCGTGTCTTCAGAAAGAAAGTTGATCATTTGCTTAAAAAGAAGGCTCACTACGACCTGTCCCCAAATTTCTCGCGGACTAGCTAGAGTAAGGAAAGGCTTTGTCTCTCTATAATTCACATGTTACGTTTGTCTATTTATCTTTTCTGTTGTGTATTTTTAAATCTTGCATTTCCTTCTTTTACATTGTTACGTAATTTTATGTATCATTAATTTTGGCTTCATTATAAATACTTTGTCTTTGAACGATAAAGCACTTTGATTTGATTTGAAGACTTTTCAATCAATCTATCCATTCTTGTTCTGTAAATTTACCGACAGTTATGATTTATTATCTCTTGAAGAAATGATTGTGGAATATATTTTACCTTTGATGAAAAATGTTTTATTCAATAAAGACATTTACTCTTTTGATCATCGCACTCGACAGAGACATATCGTTTATAATCAAATGACTAAATGATATCATCAATAAACTATGCTCTTGTATTCTGTGTTAACATCATAGTATAACTGTTGTTAATAATTGTTATATTTTGAGCATTGGTCAAAATATACACTGTGAGTCAAATTGAGTTGAAACATAATTTTATCCCTAATACTCAACATTTCTGATTGTTCATGGATTTTGATGATTTTTGGATATGATATTGGTCAATACGTTTTGGATGCTTTTGACTGAGCTTTCGAATTTTGTCCATGTTCTTTTAAGCTCGTTTCAAAAACGAACTGCGCTACTTTCAGGCCAACTGATATTTATCGAGGAGGAAAATATTTTTGAGAAGGGCATTGGTGGGAAAAGATCTGAAAATATTAAGAACAATAACCTAAGAAACGATGTGTTTTTTTGTATGATGGTTTCCGCAGCGTCAAAACTATTTCACTCCATTTTGATCAAAGTATCTTGAAATTTCATAGCAGCTAGGATTGTTTGTTGAAAAGGTTCAAACATTTTGAGATTCTAGAGTTTGCTGTTTGATTTTGAATAAGTAGACAGGGTACTATCTTTGAAAGATAACATCTCAACAGAACGATCAATGGAAAAGAATATGGGTGCACGGAGATGTGGCACTCTTTTAAGTTTTCGAATTAAACTTAATGTGACGAAACATGGTGAATGCGCCGCCGCAAGCCACCACATTGTTTGGAATCGATTGGCTTCTGGTACATTCTAGCAAGGCTAGATGGCGTCGAACGTTCTTCGCTTTTCTAAAAATATCTGGAATGTTCTCTCAATCCTGGCGAGGGTATATAATGAAATCCGTCATTTCAAGGAGTTAGTTCAGTCAGTTACGTCGTGGAATATAAATCGTAAAACATAAATAAGCTGTGATTTTGTATGTGAATAGTGAGTTCTGTACATAGTGACTTGTAAAATAAATAGATTAAAGCTGGACAAGTCTTTTCTATAGCGAAACTTGTTACATTGGTGTCAGAAGTGGGATTTATTGTGTGCTATAGAAACGGACATAAATATTCGCTTTAATGGCTGCGAAACTAGTGTTTTCAACCGGATTGAAGGTCGCTGAGTTGAAGAGGGAGCTGGAAGAGCGTGACCTGGATAGTAGCAGTGAAAAAACTGATCTACAAACAAGGCTTCGTGAGGCTTTAATGGAAGAAGGCATGAATCCTGATACGTTCCAATTTGAAGTTCCCGATCCCAACGCAGTAAAAAGATTATTGGAAGAAAACTCTAGAAAAATTGAAGAGAAGCTGGAAGAATCCTCTAGAGCCATGGAAGAGAACTCCAGAAAAATGGAAGAGAAGTTTGTAGAATCTTCTAGAATGATGAAGGAGAAAATCAAGGAACAGCTGGCGGACAACTACAACTTCTGGAAGGATCAGGTAACGGAAGAAATTGAGAACCTTGAGCAACGATTTGAAGCAAAACTTGGAGATACAATGAAGACTTTGGAAGAAGAAATCGAGGAAGTGCGAAGACAAGTAGCAGTGATTAGGAAACAACCAGAAGTGACATTCGAGAGCAAAGGTGCTAAAATGGAGTCTGATACCGTGCGAGTCCACATGAAAGCCCCTCAGTTTGATGGCAAGCTGTCCTGGAACAATTATTACCATCGTCAGTTCGAGGCAGTGGAAAGGGCAAATGGATGGACCGCAACCGAGAAAGCTCTAGCACTGACACTGGCACTTCGTGGGAAGGCGACGGAAATCCTGCAGACGCTGAACACCCAGGAACAGGAGGACTACGATGTTCTGGTGAAGCATTTGGAGCTGCGTTATGGTCAAACTCACTTGGAGCACATCTATCACTCTCAGTTGAAAAATCGCATTCAGAAGACCAACGAGACCTTGCAGGAGTTTGATGCGGATGTTGCTCGCCTGGAATTCGAAGCGGCGAAGCAGTCTGTGAAGGTTCCTTCACGCGTCGCAGGGTGGAGGAGAAGGATCCTCTGGAAGAAGACACCGTCGAAGCAACTGTGAGGAGGGTCGTCAAAAAAATAGAGGCGTCCAAGCGAAGGGAGCTGCGATGCTGGAACTGTGGAGAGCTTGGCCACATTCGTAGCCGATGCAAGAAGCGAGAGACGGGCACCTTCTTCGACGTCGGAAAACTAGAGAGGGTCGATGCGAAGGGGCAATCGTCGACCTGTAGCCAGTTTGCCCCAAGGAAAACCGCCATAGTTGCCTCTTTAGGACACAAACTGAACAGCGTGTTTGTGGATGGCTGGGTTAATGGAGAGAAACGCATCATGCTGCTGGATGCGACGAAGTCTATCATCAGGCCCGACATTGTCACAACACCGACAATGATTAAACCAACAAAGTGGCGACTACGGACGGCAACAGGAGACTTGGCTAGGATACATGGTGAAGTGGAGGCAGCAGTGACTCTGGGAAGCACCAGCTTCGAACATCTAATGCTGGTTGCCGATATTGAGAAAGAAATCATAATTGGAATGGACAGCATGAACATCCCAGGCTTCGAATTAGATTTCAAATATGGAACACTGAAAACCAACAACGAAGAGGTGATAATGCATGGTAGAGAGGAAGAGACAGTTCGTGTTTTGCTGGCTGGAGATTCTTCAATTCCTGAGAGGAGCGAGATGATTTTGTGGGCTCGCCTGGAGAAGAAGATGAAAGAAGGAAGCATCGTTATGTTTGAGCCTAAAATACACGATTCTGAAGTAGGACGAGGCATTGCATGTGGAAAGAGCCTGGTACATGTGGGAAAGACTGTGCCCATGAGAGTGATGAACGTCAACTATCACTCTGTAAGTTTGGCAAGGGTGTGCCACAATTTTACACACAGCAATTCGGCAGCTTTTCGTCTGGTGAGCAATCAGGCGTGGATCAATATAATTTCTCTTGTTTGTTGAAGGCAATGGAATAAAAATAAATCGAATTTGTGATTTCAAAAGGGCGCCACGCTGTTTTTGGATTGTTAAAATTTCTGGAATACAGCGAACCAACAGAAAACGTGAGACTTGAGTGTAGAGAGGAAATCAAACACAAAACGTAAAGAAAATGGAAATCTTATCTATTCAGATCGAAACCATATTGATATTTATGCGTAGTAACTTATACGTTGATTCACGCAAAAATGTATGATTGTAAAAAAATAACGACCAATGTTGATTAACTAACCCCATAGTCGACTATGTTCACATAAAAAATGATATTCAATAAAATAATTTTTATGATATGGTTCAATATAAATGCTTGAGCTTCAGTTCAGCATTGTGTAGGTACGCAAATGATAAAAAAAATTAATGAAATCGGTAAGATGAAAACGGTTAATAAATGGATTGAACTGGCCTTATTCCACTTTAGGTTCGGTCAGCGTATTCCAGGAAAATGTCACTTCAATGGCAGAGCAGCATACATATTTCACAGAAAACTCCTCTTTCCAAGAGGGTTGATAGGTTCGGCAAGGTTGTACCAGGGTTGGACTTGTGTCTGTCGATGAGCTTGATGAGGGGGTGGTCTGACGGGATACTCGAAAAGGTCAAATCCAGGGAGTCGACTCCAGCGTGGTTCTAGAGGAAGAACACGTGGATGAGAATCCAAGGTTTGATTCAAGAAAAATATAACGAAGACAGATTCTAGATTGAATATGAAATATCCAGAGAAACTCACCTAATCACGCTAACATCACAATTTTCACAAAAAACTTGATTCCGGCACGCACCAAAGGAGATCTGGTTTTTTGACGACCAGGGAACTCTGAAATTTCCAATTTCCTTGGCTCCAGGGTAAACACACAACTAGTCACTGATGGAAATTCTTCACAAATCACCGAAACGGTCAAAGGGCATTAGAAAACCCGATTTCCACAGAATCTAGTTATAAACGTGTATTCAACGTGCTGGGAACAATGTCGGAATGAGTTTCTCTCACCAAGAAAAAAACTACTTCCTCTTAAAGAGTAGGCTTCAAATTTATTGGTTAGAAAAGAGGCGGGAGATTGATACGGTCCAATTTTATAGGAAAAGTTTGTAAGACGACATGACAACGCAGCAGAATTTGAATTTGCCGCGCGAAGGTTGGGAGATTGAACACTAGGCAATGAAACCTGCATGCTACACTGCTCACAAAATGAGAGTATTTACGACTCGGGGAAAATGCAATGCTACAAGGGACACAATTTTGGGGCTCTGCTCGTTAATTTCCTCTGTGGTGCGACAAGTATGTGAGACTGAGCAAACCATCTCTGAGTTCACCGGAGAGATGGAGAAGCTAGTTGTCACCTTTTCAAGAGATCTGGATAAGAGACAAAAACAACGATTGAGAAACCTGATAAGGAATTACGGCGACATCTTCGACAACGGGACTGGGGAAAAGGGCCGAACGAACGTGGTGCGGCACACCATCAACACAGAGGAAGCACGACCGATCCGCCAAACAGCTAGAAGACTACTTTTGGCCAAGAAGGAGGAGGCGGACAAGATCATCAATGACATGGAGAAAGGCGGTGTCATCGAGCCTTCTAGTAGTCCGTGGTCATCGCCAGTTGTTCTGGTTAAAAAGAAGGACGGTTCAACTCGATTTTGTGTGGACTATCGTCAGCTGAACAACGTGACAAAGAAGGACAGCTACCCGCTACCACGGATCAACGACACTTTGGATACCTTGGCCGGATCGAAGATCTTCTCAACCCTGGACCTCAAAAGCGGATATTGGCAGGTAGAAATGGCCCCTGAAGATCGAGAGAAGACTGCTTTCAGCGTTGGAGCTGAGCTGTGGCAGTTCACTGTTATGCCATTTGGGTTATGCAACGCACCTGCTACGTTCGAGCGGCTGATGGAGACTGTGCTCAAAGGACTATCCTGGTCAACATGTCTTGTATACCTGGATGACATAATTGTGGTTGGCAAATCATTTGAAGACCATCTGAAGAACTTGGAGGAGGTATTCCAGAGACTCAGAAGTTCCGGTTTGAAGCTGAGTCCAAAGAAATGCCAACTGTTCCGGAGGGAAGTACAATACCTGGGTCATATCGTGTCGGCTGAGGGTGTAGCCGTTGACCAGCAAAAGGTGGAGGTGGTTAAGGAGTGGCCTGTACCAAAGAACCTCCACGAGCTAAGAAGTTTCCTGGGTCTGTGCACGTACTACCGGCGTTATGTCCAGGGATTTGCGAACATCGCCCGGCCTCTTCACAGGCTCACAGAGGCACAGAAACGCTACCACTGGGACGAAGATTGTCAGGAGGCCTTTGACACATTTAAAAGGGCACTTGCCAGCGCGCCCATCCTAGGCTACCCACTACCTGAGGGAAACTTCATCCTGGATACAGACGCCAGCAATGTAGGACTTGGTGCAGTGCTGTCCCAGATCCAGCAGGGACATGAAAGGGTGATCGGCTATTTCAGCAAAACCTTGTCGAAGCCGGAACGGAACTTCTGCGTCACGAGAAGGGAACTACTGACAGTAGTCAAAGGGGTAGAGCACTTCTACAAGTACCTTTACGGGAGAAAGTGTCTGCTGAGAACCGACCACGCCGCGCTCAAATGGCTCCTACAGTTAAAAAATCCGGAGGGTCAAGTTGCTCGTTGGATTGAGAGACTTCAAGAGTTCAACTTTGACACGGAACATCAAGCTGGATCCAGCCACAACAACGCTGATGCCCTATCCAGAAGACCTTGTCCAGAACAATGTAAGCACTGTCAAAGAGCCGAGGAAAAGGAGGCGAGCACTTGCAGGACGACTGTGGTGGATGATTCCTGGCAGACTAAGGCGCTTCGCGAGGACCAGGAGAAAGATCCAGATCTGAAGCTTGTCATCGAATGGAAACAGGCAGGCCAACGACCAACCTGGCAAGAAGTCGCGCGGTTCTCGACCACCGTGAAGTCCTACTGGGCTCAATGGGACTCGATGGTTCTTGATGACGGCATCCCGAAGAGGCTGGTGAAGAATCTGGATGTCACGGAAGATCGGAGGCAGTTAGTCGTTCCTGGAAACAGACAGGCAGAGGTGATGAGAGAGGTCCATGATGGCGTCACGGGTGGACATTTGGGTGTAACCAAGACGCTGGGAAAGCTGCGAGAACGGGTTTACTGGGTCAACTGTCAAGCCGATGTGAAGGAATGGTGCAGAAAATGTGCCGTATGTGCGGCAAGTAACGGACCCCAGAAACGGCCAAAAGCTCCTATGCGCCAATACAACGTGGGAAGCCCCTTTGAAAGGATCGCAATCGACGTGGCTGGACCGTTCCCCGAAACGGACAAAGGAAATAAATACATCTTGGTCGCCATGGATTACTTCAGCAAGTGGGCTGAAGCGTATGCCTTGCCAAACCAGGAGGCGGCTATCGTTGCCGATGTCTTGATTAAGGAATGGTTTTGCCGTTTGGGTGTCCCGTTGGAGCTGCATTCGGACCAGGGCAGGAACTTTGAATCGACGCTATTCCAGAACGTCTGCGATGTCTTGAAGATCAAGAAGACAAGGACAACGACGTTATACCCACAATCGGATGGCATGGTGGAGCGAATGAACTGAACCATCAATCGACACCTGCCAAGATCATCATGGGTCGTGAACTCCGGCTGCCCTGCGATTTGAAGTTTGGCTGTCCACCTGGTGAGGATGTCGCTGGGGAAGACTACGCAAGTGATCTTTGTAGAAAAATGGACGATATCCATCAACGAGTCCGACTAAACATCCAAAGTGACAGCGACAGGATGAAGGAGGCGTACGACGTGAAGGCCGAAGAAGGAGGGTTCCAGGTTGGGGATTTGGTTTGGCTTCACAACCCACAGAGGCGACGTGAATACTCCCCAAAACTGCAAAGTTCTTGGGAGGGCCCGTATGAGATTCTGGAGCGAATCAATGACGTCGTCTACAGGATTCGAAAGCCACCACGAGGAAAACCGAGGGTTGTTCACTTCAATCGTTTAGCTCGGTATGCTGGGAACCACGACGATCAGGACGCTGAAGTGAGGCAGATCAGGTCACCCAAGAATGACATGTCATTGGAAACTTTCATGTCTCTACACTCCAATGGCCAGAAAGTCCAGAATGGCGTTCTCCAAGAAAGGCAGCTGGATTTGTTCAACGCACCGGCCGAATATTCGTTGGCTCACTGGGAATTTGGACAACTGGAACATCTACGACGACAAAAACCAGAGGTGGGGAGGGTACTGGAAATCATGGAAGGTACACGACATCTGTTCTACCTTGTGACGATGAAGCTTCCACATCATCTGACCACCTACAGTGATGTCTGGAAAGCCCTCAGTCATCTTCGTGACTTGATGCTGTCACAGGACCTGACCCATCTGGCAATTCCGAAAATGACGAACGACCAACTGGACTGGAGAGTAGTACGGAGCATGCTGGAGGTAATCTTCATAGAAAGCGGCATCAACATCCTGGTGTGCTGCTATCCTTCCCGGAGGACGAACCAGAGGACAGAGGACTGCTACTTCCATAGGACATCAGGCTGCCGGTTTGGGGACAGTTGCCGATACCGACATGAAGGCAATTCGGGACGAATTGCCTTAAGAAGGGGGCAATGTGACGAAACATGGTGAATGCGCCGCCGCAAGCCACCACATTGTTTGGAATCGATTGGCTTCTGGTACATTCTAGCAAGGCTAGATGGCGTCGAACGTTCTTCGCTTTTCTAAAAATATCTGGAATGTTCTCTCAATCCTGGCGAGGGTATATAATGAGATCTGTCATTTCAAGGAGTTAGTTCAGTCAGTTACGTCGTGAAATATAAATCGGAAAACATAAATAAGCTGTGATTTTGTATGTGAATAGTGAGTTCTGTACATAGTGACTTGTAAAATAAATAGATTAAAGCTGGACAAGTGTTTTCTATAGCAAAACTTGTTACATTAACAAAGTTTATTCAACGAAAAAGAAAATTGATCCAATTTTTTCCCTATTTAAATTCTAAGAAAATCAAAAATTCGAAAAATCTTTAACAAAACAAACATTGCGTTTTTGACATCAAGACTTGTGGTCTGAGGCGGTCATCACACGCTTCACGTCACATATTATGCGTTTGACTAAAAGGCGCGACTTTGATTGACAATAAGTCATCGACTATTGAAAATATCAGGGTGATTAAAAACGCGCCGCAGGTTCAAGATTTGCGCTTTATAATGGAAGGTGGGAAATTTATGCTAGCAGGTTAATTGGTACTGATGTAAGCATTTTGATAGAGTTCTCAACTGTGCACTTTTTGTCCGGCTGGCGGTACGCCATACACTCTATCATTAAAAAATATATCAGCTGGTCTGTAAGTAGCGCATCTCGTTATTGCAACGAGCTTAAATGCACCAATTTCATGAAAACGTCTCAAGTTCGGTCCTGTCCAGAATTCGTAAGCTCAATTCCAGGGTAACATTCAGAACATATCTTATCCAAAAGTCATAAAAATCCATAAATAAACAAAAAAGTTATCAAGCGTCAAACCATGTTCTCACTCAATTTGGCCCACATTGTACATTATGTTTGAATAATTATTTATCGAATATCTTCGTTACACCATAACTGAATTCAACAATAAAGAAAGAGGATCGAGGACTTTGTGTTATTCCATTGACAAATGATGTTTTGTAACAGTATTTGATGTATGCCAGTATGTCGTATGTAGATTGATCGCTGCAGACATGACATTTGTCAAATTTGATTCGAACAACCAGCGTCCAGACATACGTGAAATTATTGTAAACGTGTACAAAAGAGACAGAGCAGTATGACGTAGCCGCAGAAAAGCATCGAAGAAAGAGTGCATCCATTGTACTATGTGATAATGATGTGAATTGCCTTTCCACGGCAAAAAAAAATATTCCGCGTACTCATTTCATATGTCGAAGATATCCAAATGAAATATTCTCCTTTTCTGAATTGGATGAAAAAAATATTTTACCCAAGGGGAGATTCATTCACCAAGGATAACCGGAGAAATGTCGTGATACATGCCAAAAATTGAAAGAAGTTTGAAGAGAAAACATCAATTGGACTGACAAGGAATCCAAAGTTACCATAAGTCAATAAACGTACATTGGTATCGCAATTCTTCGTGAAAATGAGTGAGAAATATTGAAAACTAAATAAAAGTTTGAAAAATATTTCATGATTAAATATTCGGTTGTCGAAAGAGATGGAAATTAACATCGAAGGAGTGATAAGATTATATTTTGATTTGATAGAAAAATTCAAACTAACTGAATATACGTACCTTTAAAAGCAGATCCACAATATTCACTATTATCAATGCTTTTTGCCTTTGTCTATGAGAATATCGAAGATAAGCTAGTTCCAGATGTTTGCAATGGAAACTATTTGTTAATCTTGGCCAGTAGATACCCTTATACATAAGCCCTTTCATGAACCGTGAAGTGAAGTCAGCTGAAAAATAAATAACTCTTATCGTGAAAATACAGTGCTCTTCATATAACATACGTTTAATCATAGGTTTATTGTCCTCATAATAGGCTGTATCTTGGGTATAACAGTCATTGTGAGGATCCTCTTTTTTGTCGTTAATTTCATTTCTTATCCTCTTGCTCTGTGGGGATTCATCCGAGGAGATCGGTATACGAGTTTCATGAACTATATTATTGTTTTGCTTCTCCTGTAAGAAAATAATAATTAGCACTAACGTCCACCACCAGATGATAAACGACCCCATTCGCTGGATTTTTTGTCAATAAAGATTCCTTAGCGATGTAATTGCAGTTATTGATTAATACACACGATATACTCACCAATAGTAGTAGACCCTATTTATAAAAAAAACAATTATTATGTTGGTGAACATCAATATTTTATTTTGTGAAAAATTCAACTGTTTGAAAAGTATACAAAAGGATTATATCACGTGAGAAGATTTTCTCTCTTGTCTATCAAAAACTTATAACATATGGTTGAAAAATATAAAAATAAAATTAAAAGTTCAAAGAAAGCCTACAATATTTCAAACCAATGTATGAACTAGCTTATGTACATCTTAAAAATCGATCGAATATGGCAGCTTACTACTCGATGCATAACAAAATACAATAGAAAACATCTTTTTTCCTCATTCTTGAAAAAATTACTGCTTTATACGGATTTTTCCATGTAATCCATGACCAAACGAAATAACCGCACTCCAAGTGATGATGACCATGTGTACAAGAATGAGATTTAACTTTTTGTTTCAAAAGCTGATGACCCAAATTGAATTGACTGATTTCTAGATTTTTCTACGAAAGGACTATAAAGAAGTGAAAAATAGTTGATATTCCTCATGTGCATAACATACAATTTTCCAATTAATGTTTTAACATTTTTCATGGGTAGTTGAGTGTTATATTGCTTTCCACTCTCAACACTTTTAATTCCTATGGAAACTATCACGCGTTCTAGTCATGTGTGAAAATGTTTGCTGACAAAGGATTGTTTGTTAGGTCAGAGTGTAAAATATAGTGCGAATCAGGAAGGTTACAGAATTCATTACCCTATTTGTGTTTCTCAAGATATTTGCTTTATTGATTATTCACACTGAATAATAGAATAGAAAACAATCCTAGGAATAACCCTCATCATAGTCAAATCAAAGCTGTGGCCATACTGGACGCCAATGAGCCTAGCACTAGCCTTAAAATCTTTTAGAATCCTTCCAAAGGAATTCAAAAGAGTCTGTCAAGCAAAAATGTATGCAGCATGAAACGTCTAAGGTAGCATGAAACATAGGGATACTTCTGCTAACGCGTTCTCAGCTGGTAGTGATGCTGCTAACAAGGCACTGTCACTCAAGAAAACATAAGCAGAGATTGTGTGCCTATGATGGTCCCGCAAGCTGCAGACGATATGGTGAAGAGGACTAGGGACACTGTCTCACGAAAAACTTGCTGGTAATTTACTGGACCTGATAGGCCGGGCGCAACGTGTAAAGCGTTGGGTCAGTAAGTGGGAAACCGGCCGGTGATCGGGTTCGAGACCTGAGGTGGGCGGCGATTATTTTCTGTTCGACATTTAGTGGCATTGTCACTGGCTAACGCTACTGAGAAGACTGCAGTACTATTAAGTACTGACAGTCGAAAAGTTTAATAGTTAGCCAAAATTAATTGGTCCTGCTAATGCAATACATAACTAGGTGATGTTCTCCATCATCAATTTAGTTAGAATTGCATTGGTCCTGGGGTTTGCGAAAAGGGTCTTCAAGGCCTACTCGCCGGGCAGTGATTTGCTCCCCCACCAATACCAATACCAAAATACTGGACCTTATCAAAAGACTGAATCACACTGGTGGAAAAGGAGCAGCCGCAGGTCTGCTGTTAAATCGGGAAACAAGTGGAGCGACCCCGGCATAAACAATATTTCCCAGATATACGAGTGAACAGCGTTACGTTGTTGATCCTGGCTCATCTGGAGTCTAGATTTTTATACAATTAGAGTTTATAGTTTATCTGATGACACAACCTTATAGATATCTGGAAATGGTTTTTCGTGGGAATAATGGACAGTTGTGCGATGGAAAACCTCTATTTATCTATCAGCTACGTTTCGACATTTGTTTCATGTCTTCATCAGGCTATAATGAACCACAAAACATATTACAAAAGTATCAACATCTTAAAAAACTCACCGTTAAGATTAAAAAGGTATACAACAAATTGACAAGTAAATAGCACGAACCACATTGATCAAAACATTAAAATATTAAAACTCGATAAAATAGTGATCACACATAATAATAACATGTCAGCAACACAAGACATTCAAAATCAACGATACATATTTTGCTAGCAGGTTTATACAGTACCAAACTGTTATTATTCTCTAATCCTACTAATTTCTGCACTCTACACAGATTACGGCCGTGTTGTCACGTCTCCCGGTGATTTATCCTATGATGTTCGACTTACTTAGATTGGTTCTTAAATCCATCTATGAGACCATTATAGATTATAGATAAATTATTGACGTCCGTTCTGAAATTTACAGTTTTTTCTACCGATGCTTTGATATGAACCATCTCTGATATGTTCCTTCTATAATAGTTCGTCTAATAATCTAAGATGATGAAATCATCAAATATAAATTGGTGGTTGTTATTGAAATGATGAGAGGCCAGAGCGGTTTTTTCAACCTTATCCTGAAATTTGTCCTGACAATCATATCTATGACTATGACTGGCAAGGTACACTGTAGATGACATTCGACCTTTTCATCAATGGCGTTGGATCCTTTAGGTGAGTAAATAACTGGTTGGTAGTTTTCACGTTATAGAAGACAACCTTGATGTTAGTTGTGCTAAGTAGGGCCTGAATTTTCTGAGACAGACCAGCTATAAACGGGAAACGGACATGCCTTACATTATGATGTTGGGAGGCCATACTTTTATCCGGATTTGTGACTATAGCAGATGTATCATGCTTGTATCTCTCGATGATCCGATTAACGAAACCTTTAGGATAGTTGTTCTTCCTGGCCAAACATCTCAACCTATTGAAATTAGTCTCCCAGTAACACGGAGAGCTCAAATGAACAATCCTATGGAGAAGGTTTGAAATAGTAGCTATTTTATGTCTGGTTGCATGATACGAAAAGTAATTGAGCAATCTTCCAGACGCTGTAGGTTTCATAAACCAATCAGTTGTTAATGTTCCATCTTCGGACCTAATGACGGTGACATCCAGAAAGGGTAATTTGCAGTCCGATTCTTTTTCCAAAGTAAATTGGATTTCGGGACAGAATTTATTGAAGTGCCCAAGGAGATGGTCAATTTCCACCTCCGGGACGCACATGAACGTATCATCCACATATAGAAACAAAAATGGAATTTCGAAGGGGAGTGCTTTCACAATATTGGAAATTACAAAATTCATGACGAGATTTGCCAATGCAGGACTTGCCAGATTACCTATAGCACTACCATCCAGTTGTTTATAAAAGTTACCGTGATATAGAAAATAGCTCGATTCAAAGCATAGAGAGACAAGTTGACAAACGGTTTCCAAGGGAAGCTCTGTATAGGATGATATGAATTCCCATTTATTTCTAATTATGTCAAGAACCAGGGCTTTTGGAATATTCGTGAAGAGAGATACAACGTCCAGAGAAACCATCATATGGCCAGGTGGGATTGTAAGGTTATTAATTCTTTCTACAAATTCAAAGGAGTTCTTCGAACTATATGTGAATGTTGAAGTTACAGGTTGAAGAATTTCATGAAGTAGTTTCGAAACATTATACATCGGAGAGTCAATACAAGAAACAACCGGCCTCATTTTCACTCCTGCTTTGTGGGTTTTCCTCATACCATACAATTTCGGAGGAACAGAATTGTACCTTTTCAGTCTCTTATAGATATCTTTGATTATCTCTCGTCACGATTGCACCCAAGTAGAATTTGTTCAATTTAGTAGAGGCATCTGCAGAATACAAAATTGCTTATTTTGAAATAGATTTTAATTTAATTTCTTTTGAATACTTTTTGTGTCTCTTCTGCAGTGATGTCTTCATTTTCGTATCACATTTTGTAGGCAGTATTTTTCAGTCTTAATCGGTCAAGTTATAGAATTTCATCAACAATATTCGAGTCAGATGATCGCATATTATGTTTACTTATTCAAAGACGTTTTCAGATTCTATCTGTACAGGGTGTCCCGGAAAATGTGGGTCATCTCTCGGATACGGTAAATACATGAGAAAAGATGATGATAAGTTCCTATAATTCTTTTCCTTAGAGGGCCTTCCTACTTCGCGTGTGTCCAATATCGAATTACATATTGTATTTGAATTTGGGGACATGCGACTGATTCAAGTCGGGTTTTTTCTCTACAGAAAAAAGTCATACGGATCCTGCGAAGTCTAAACTATAGGGCCGACAGCAGGGAGCATTTTTCAGCTTCTAATATCTTAACTGTACCTTCATTGTACGTATTTCAATGTCAAGCACGTGAGGGCCAACATTCATACCTACAAGACTTTTGAAGATGTACACTCTCATTTCACTAGAAATATCAATTATATTCATACTGACTTTTACCGAAACCATCGCATGAAATCGGGGGTTTCATTTTGTGGTCCTTTACAAAAAACTGCCACTACAAGTTGAATTACTACCTCTCAAAGTTTTTCGAAACACTGTGAAGAGTTATCTCATGATAAAAACATTTTTAGTGTTATTGAATATATTGATAAAATTTTAGTTATAATGTAAATAACCAAAAACTCATGCTGCTGGACTTGTGTACATTTTTTTATAACAGCACGAATCATTAATACGTCTGTTCGTAGAACAATCGCAAACCAGTCAGAGCCAATCAGTGTTTAGCATTTGCAGTTTGCAAACTATTTCTGATCAGTTTGACCAATCGATTTGTGATGGTTCTGCGAACAGATCTAATATTTTGCCTTAGTGTTGTCTTCGTCTTGAGATATTGCCCTCTGAAGGGAGCCGGTAACTTTTTAACTCCTACTCAATCTAATTTGATGTGAATCTAATATGATGGAAACTAACAAAAACCTCTTAGAATAGTATTTTTAAAGAACATTCATCTTATTAAGTCTACCAGGGGCAGACTAGGTTGTAGATTTTATTGCTTGAATTTTCAACACCTTGTATTATAAAGACTCGAAAAAAATAAGATTGCTTGAACCTTAAGCAATAAAAAAGTTACTCTTGTTCATTATCGATAAAATGAATCATTTACGAGAAAAAACATATTTTTATTAAGATGGTGTTGACGAAATTATTTAAAAAAATCTAAACCCCTGCTTTTTTTTTAATTTTGCATTGTTTTTTCAGATTAATATTCATAAACATTTCAAAGAAGATACAAGTTTGAATTTTTTCAAAAAATCATGGGTATTTTCTCTCAATAAAAATATGTTTTTTCTCAAAAACGGTTCATTTTATCGATAATGAACAAGAGAACCTTTTATGGAGCTTAAGGTTCAAGCTATCCAAATTTATGTTTTTGAAGTCCTATGATAAGGACATTGTGGTGAAAATTTGAGCAATAAAATGTACAACCTAGTTCGCCCCTAGTAAACTTAATTAGATAAATGTGTTTCAAGGATACTATTTTAAGAGGTCCTTAGTATTGTCCATAATACTGAATTTGCATCAAATTATATTGAGTATTTCAAAAGTTATTTGCGAAAAAAACATCATGTCGGCTCCCTTTAGAGGGCCATATCTCCGTGGGGAGAGCCTCTAGAAGAATTATAGAAACCTATCATCATCTTTTCTGATGTTCTACCTGTATCCGAGAGATGGTCCAGGACACTATTTATAAATATATAGGGTGATTCATTTTCAGCGACAGGGTGCCAGTTCTCATAAAATATTTATCATAGAGACTCGGGAAATATATTTCGAGCTTCTAGGATCAGCGCAACATATTTTTGGAATTTTCCCCAGTGAACTATCAAAAAAAAAACATGGAAACAGATTTTAGACGATACTCTCTACAAAATTGCCTACCCCGGCACTTCTCAAACTTGATGTCACTAAATTGCCTATACCTTTGCGATTCCCCAACCAATAAGACTATTCTCCAGCTCATTTTTAAGAAGAAAATCTCCTCTTTCTGGTGCATGCACCCGAGGTCGATTTTATCTGCTTAAGTCGACCACACAATATGAATTGTGGAAGTCAAACCTGTATTTGAGGTTTTTACAAAATGTTCAAATGCAAACTCACTAAATAGATGCCTCCATCGTATTATCTGGATAGTTTCCTATCACTTCCATACAGATCATTTTTTCGATATGTTTTGAAATAGAAGAGTTACGGAAACTTTATCAGGAATCCCACGAGGAATACTTTTGAAACAGCCTCTATTAATTTGAATGTGTCAAAAAGATACACATCAGATCTGTTTTGATTCGCGTTTACCATTTTATTCAGTTGATGTTAAAAAGAAAAGCATTTGAGTGAGAATGCCAACTATTTTTTGTTTTTTTTTCTACGAGACGATGACAAGTAGAATATAGTGCACCACTAACCAAAAATAATACGGTGGACTAGTAAACATTTTTTACCAAAAATATAAAAAAGAAAAAATGAGATAAACTCTTCTATTTCAAAAGAAATAGAAAAATCACCTGCATGAAAGTATTAGGAAATTGTCCACATAACACGAAGGAGCAATCTATTTAGTGGGTTTGCATTTGAAAATTTCGAAAAAACCTCTAATACAGGTTTGACTTTCACAATTCATGATGTGTGGTCGGCTAAAGGGAATGAAATCGACCCGGAGTAAATGCACCACAAAAAGCAGATTTTCCTCTTTAAAATTAGCTCAAGAACAGGGTAATCGGTTGATGAATTTCGAGCTTATAGGCAATTCAGTAACATCAAGTTTGACGGCTTGCAGTTGTCTTATTTGACAACTTGGAGAGAAGTGTCGGGGACAATTTTCTGGAGAATATCGTCCAAAATCTGTTTCCATATTCTCATTTGGTAGTTTACCAGGGAAATTTTCGATAATGTATCGATTTTCTGTTTTCACAGTAGTAATAGTACTGCCCGCGCCCCCTTGTGGCGATCCTAGAAGCTTGTGGTGTATTTTCAGAATTTTCCCTTGGGCACATTACTATACGGATTTTTTTTTTCTTGAGTCTATAAGATAAATAGTTAACGAGAACTGGCACCCTGTCGCTGAAAATGAATCACCCTCTACGTAGTCATTCATGAGACTCTATGCGTCTTCAATACATTTTCTTACTCTGATTTTGCAAATTATCTCAACGACAAAATTGATTGCAAGAATATGTTTCCCTTTCCTCCGAAGTTTTATTGGAAAATAATATTGTTCCACGCCGTACTAATACATGTTCCATTTCACATTAATTTAGTGATCCATTTTACTTGATGGAAAATAAATACATTCTACTAGATTATAAATATTTCAGAGACTGCAGGGGTGTCTCTAACCAATCTCAATGGCACAGGGTGATGATGAGCAAATAAGCAACATGAACATAAATTTCACTTTGAAATTTTGAAGCATAAATCTCAATTTTATGAGATTTGAAAGTCCCGGGTGTGAACATTTTTTCCTGGATTTGTCTGATGAACCTTGATTACAAAATGTTCTTATTATCCTTTTTATTGCTAAAAAAAAAATACAAAAGAATAGGAAAAATAGGTTTATAATAAATTCCTTGATACAAATTGGAACACTCACACCTGTGCTGTTCAGCCGATGAACGACTTTTCAAATTACAAGTCATGATGTTTGTGACGTGTAGTTTAATGACATTCAACGGCTGTGTATCGTTCATTGTTTTATTCCATATTGTGACAATTTTTTTTAATCGATTTAACAGAAAATGTGCTCTCTTATTGTCAAAGCACATCGGTGTTTGCAGTCCGTCTCACATTTTTACCATAGGTAACTTATGTTGGCAACCATTTATGTCAAGCTATTGATTAAAACCATAAAATGGCGCCAGTTAACAGAGTGTCCCGAAATTAGACGTCAATATTATTTCAACCACGTATTCTACGTCCTTAAATGAAAATAAAACTTTATATAGACTAGTATCCACAACCTCTTCGTTTTCAAAATACAGAGTGTTGAAGGTGAAGACCTGATGACGGTTTTTTGAAAATATTTTCGAAGCCTTTGAAGGTAATTGAATAAAACTTAGTACAGTAACTAGACTTTGACACTTCTAATAAACGGAAACTAAGTGCTATATTACTTTCATGAGTGAATTATACAGGGACGAGTTTGGGAAAAATTGGCCTCAAATTTTTTGATTGATGATTTTTGGTGGTTTTGCCTACAAATTTTGAAAATCTGGAGTTTTCTACACAGATAAAGTACTCTCTTCTTAACTCGCTAAGACGCACCATTTTCGAGAAAACTGCATTTGAGAATCTTTTCTCACACTGATTTCAGTGAAAAAAGTTGTGTGTATCAGGCTGGGCTATCACAGGTGAATCTGTGCTTTCGCTGAGAGCTTCAGTTTTGCCTGTAATATGATCTTCAAATGCATTTTTCTCGAAAATTATGCGAGGGTACAAAAAGAGTACCTTCTTACGTAGATAGTAAGAAAACTCTCGATTTTGAAACTGTGTAGGCGAAACAACTAGAAATCAACAACCAAAGAATTTAGGGCAAAAAAAGTCCGTCCCTGTATCCTTTACTCATGAAAGTATTAAAATACTGAGTTTCCGTTAATCAGGAAGAGGGTCAAAAGCTTGGTAGCTGTACAAGATCTAATTCAATTATCTTAACAGGTTTCGAAAATATTCACGAAAACCCTTCATCAGGTCTTCACCTTCAACACCCTGTATCTTGCAAATAGAGAGTTTGTGGATACTAGTCCATGTACTATCATTTCTATTAAAGGGTGTAGAATACGTTGTCCAAATATTGATGTCCAATTTCGGGACACCCTGTAGATAGCTGAACTTATGCTACCAACATTTTATGTCTTGGCGGAGTAGATGATTAAATTTGTATCACTGTCACTGATGATGTGGAGTGTCATTGACCGGACTAGTAACCAGTCCGGTATATGATACTTTACAGTACAGTATGAAATAAAATAGTGTACTTCACTTTGTCTACTGATTTCCTCCTCCTTATGTAGAACCACAACAATTATTTTATCATCGAGATAATGATGATAAAAATCAAATTATTGTGATGCCTTAATTAATGATTCGATATGAGCCAATTTTAACAGGCACCCACTTTTCCGGCTGCAAAACAAACTTTTTTTTCAAGGGAATATTTTCAATCTCATAATAATTTTATTGTGGTCTGAATGTTGATGCCTAGGTATCCTTTATTGATAAATTTCTTCATGCATCCCGTTGAACTTTTCTATAAATTGATATATTATATCATTTCAACTTGTCCGTTGAGAGTTGCCATATTTGAGAGAATCTTCAGAAACGATCTACCTCAAAGCGTTTCGATATTGACAAGATATTGGATAATGGCATCACAAGAGCTATTCTGTTGGTTGTTTACCATGGATATTGAGTCAAAGTCACTCGGCTCACTTGAATGTTATCAGGAAACTCTTTCTCTTTGTGACTTTACAATGTAAGAACGTAATGGAAAAGTAAATTTATCATGAAATAGGAACCTTGCGAATCTTCATCGAAACAGCTATGTTTCCGGAAAAAAACATGTTCAATGACATCATGTCCGGGTCTCCTGATATGATAAAATGTTAAATTTTTGTTTTAAAAATGAGCTTCGTATATACAGGGTGGTTCATAAATGATGCAAAAAAAAACAGGATGTTTCCATGCTTTCCAAATCACCTGTATTTCAAAACCAAATATCTCGAGAATTGTGGTCCCTTCTGACTTTTACCAGTTTGTTTATCAAGCATGAACATGTTAAAAGATCAGGAAAAAACGTTTGATGTGAAGAGAATCTCGATAAGTAGGTAGTTTTCATCGATTTCAGTGGGTGCTCTGAAAGATTGAACGAAGCCATAAGACATTCAACAATATATTTTCAGGATCTGTTACAGTGAGGTAATTTAGCTATACTTAGGGCAATGACGCATGACTACACATAATCAAGCATTCCTGGGAAGTATCAGCTTTGCTGGTCATCACATAACTTAAAATCAAGTCGTCGAAAATTTATTCGATATGTCAAGAAAAACTTTCCACCGACAGAGTTTTTTCACGAGGAGAAGTTGTTTCACTCGTCACGAATAAGCTTACAACTTACAACTTGATGATGATCAACTTTTGTTGTACACTGTATCAAGGACTTAAATCTAGCCGTATCTAGTTCCAACACTGATGATTGAAATTCCCTACAATCTACCAAAAATGGGAGTGTGTATCCACTGCTTGATGAAATGTGTATACTCCACAATAATTTCAACCGACAACTCTTATAGGATAGGCTTATTGCCCTCGTGGACCAATCACATGCTATAAAGTGAAAAAACGAATATTGCTCATCAACCATGCTATTCATAGATGTCTTTGATAGCTCATCTCATTCTTAGTAGCATCTAGACTACCTAATCAGTAAAGTGTCTTCTAAGTATTGGATAGATGTACAGCATTTAGACAGGAAGGTGAATAATGAATGTAGACTTTTCAATACAGGGTGCGGCTGCGGCAAAACAAACAGTGCAGTTGCGATGTTTGAGTACATCCGCTGTGGTGGGGATAAAAATTCAGGAGGAGATTTATTGTATTCTTATCCCGTTCTCAGCCGTTGCAATGGTTTAGAGCGTAGAGCATCGCCGTTCACACGAGTTATGTGATGCAACCAGGCCATGGCCACGATCCTTGCAATTCACTTATTATTAGTACTATTTTGATTGTTTTTGTTTAAATATCTCTAGTTAGCTCAGTTAGCATTTTTATATCATGACGACCAAAACGTAATTCTATAATTATTAACAAATTAATAATATCGCAGTTAATTGATAGTCAATATTGTAATTATTATTTGAATATATCAATTTTTGAGTTAGTCTTCAATAATAATTCCACCTCTCACGTTTTTTGAATGCGTTTGTTTTTCTATCATCACTGAGCGGACCTTCCGGTGGTCGTCGAGATCAACGAATTTGTGGATTTGCGATTTTTTCTATGCTACTCCATGAAAGAGGTTCGTGAGTATTATCCTCACAATTCAAAAGCACTGAATGTAAGAGAGAAAGTTTCAGCCATTCCGATCAAAAGGTTGTAGAGAACTGCTAAAAATTTCAGAAATCACCTACATCAGTGCATCGCTTCTGTAGGACGCAATCTTGCTGTTATGACTTTCAAAACTGTAGAATAATGGGGTTTGGTACTGACTGACGCAGAATAAACCACGTTTACGTGCTAATTCATGTCAATAGTCAAAACTGCACAGTTTGTTTGGTCGCACCCTGTATATAGCTTCTATGTCCTTCAAATAAACACGCAATACAGAAAAATCTTTCAATAATCTGATCTCATTCTGTATTTGAATAAAATACGATTTGAATCACTATGCCACTTAGCAGCAACACAAAAGTAATCGGTAATTGATATCTTTTTTTCAAGATATCAGAGATAGTAGTTCCACTCTCAGATGTGATAATCTAGAAAATATGAATGTGTGCATCAGCTCGACAAAGAGCTTTGCGGCTTTCTAAAAATCCTTGATCCTCAACTATCAAAATTCGTCAGCATGATAAGATCCCGTTGTACAGGGTGATTCATTCTCAGCGACAGGGTACCAGTTTTCTTGAACTATTATTCATAGAGACCCAGAAAATAACATCTGTAGAGTAATGTGCTCAAAAGAAAATGCTGGAAATAGAATATATGAAGTTTCTAGGATCGCTGCAAGGAGGCGTACCGGTTCCATAAAAACAGAAAATTGAGCTATTTTCGAAACTATACGTTTCGTTGAACTACCAAAAAAGAATATGGAAACCGATTTGAGACAATATTCTCTACAAACTTTTCTCCTGAACCTTCTCTCTAAATTGTCAAATAAGACAGGTACGTCTAACTTCATGTTACTAAATTGCCTATAACTTCAGAATCACTTGACCGATTTGACTGTTCTTTGTCTCGTTTGGAATAGGAAAATCTGCCCACTCTTTTGCATGTGCTTGAAATCAATTCAGTTCGTTTCAGTCGACTACACATCATAAATTATGAAAGTCAAAACGGTCTTTGAAGTTTTTTCGAAATTTTCAAATGCAAACCCACCAAATAGATGCCTCTATCGTGACATTTGGAAAATTTCCTAAAACTTTCACATACATAATTTGTCTAAATCTTTTGAAAGAGAATAGTGAGAAATACTTTCGAAACAGCCCCTATTAACTTGAAAGTGTCAAAATGTTATGAGTGCTTTGCCAACAAGCCGAGGGTGTGGTGAGAATTTTGATCATTTGCACTGGTTTTTTAATTTTTTTGTGTGTAAATGTATTTTTTTTTATATTTTTGGAATAAGATATCTGCTACTGGTCAATTGTATCATTTGTGACTTGTGGCAAACTTTGTTCTAGTAGGCATTCCTACTTCTTTTTTCATTTTAACATTAAATCAAGAACACGCTATCTTACGTGAATCAGAAACAATCTGGAGTCTATCTTTTTGATATATCCAAATTGACGGAGGCAGTTTCAAAAGTATTTCTCGAGGGATTCTTGGTCTCCTCAACTCTTCTATCTGGAGACATATTATAGAGAAATGATCTTCTAAAGGCTGTGGGGGATGTTCCAAAGACTACTACATGTATCTATTTAGTGGGTTTGAATTCAAAAATTTCGAAAAGACCTCGAAAACAGTTTTGCCTTTGACAATTTATGTTGTGTGGTGGGCTCAAGCAAATAAGATTGGTCCCAAACACATGCACTTGAAAGACCAGATTTTAAAACTAGGGCTTCGCAAGACCAAGATCAAGACCAAGACTGTCTAGAAGGCTGAAGCACACATTCATAACATCGAGCATAATATATAGCATAACAATCCTACATTAGATGTTTGGATAAGAGGTCAATCAGTATATGTTTCCTTAGAATTGCACTTCCGAACTGAAGGCGGTACGATTTCAACGAGCTGCAAGAAACAGCAGTTTTGTTTCTTTTCACTGAACTTTCTTTATAGCATGTGATATAAAAACGTACTTCTTTTGCATTTTTAGATCGTTTTTCTAAATTGTGAATGGTTTTCATATTTTATTGCCTATTGGTTTAAAATATACGGGACCTACTCTATTTCAACCATAAAAATAAACCCATCTGGGAATCCCGGCCAATCAAACGATCGGAGAAGCGTCACATAGCTTATTAAGCATTTTATTAGGATTAGTTTGTGCAAGATGCGGGGTTTGTGTGACTGACAGCGCTGCCATGTCTACCGATCAACCGTTATAGGTACAATTACTCCTTATTATGTTCTTTATACTTGTATATTCATCATAACTTTGGCTTGATAGTCTGTCACATATTATCTATTTTCCATATAGGTAGGTACAGGGTGATTCACTATATATTGACCCCCCCTCTAACTCATTTTTATCAAAGTCTACAAAAAAAAGTTTGATACCAAAGTTGTTGGAATTATACTAAATTTTTTAAATCGGGCAGTATCATTTATACAGGGTGTCCCAGAAGCTTTCCACAGCACCCAGCTTTGAAATTTCAAATGAGACGCCCTTGATTTTATTTTGTTTTTGGAATCCTCATTGAATTCTGAGTCAAATCTGTGTGAGGTATATATATCTTATCTTTTGCCGTTTTCGAGATAAAGGCTGTTTTGTGAAAAATAAAAAATTCTCTATATTTTTTCATCCCTCTAACACATTTTATACAAGGTGTACAAAAAAAAATTTTTCAAAAAAGTTATTTGGTTTATACTAGATCTTTTAAATCTGGTCGTATCGTTTATACAGGGTGTCCCAAAAGATGACCACAGCATCCAACTTTAAAATTTTACATGGAACATCCTGTAAATGATATAGCCCGATTTAAAAAAATCATCATAAGTCAAACCACTTTTGTATCACACTTTTTTTCTACACCTTGTGTAAAATGAGTTAGGGTGGATCAAAATATTGGATTTTCCACAAAATTTAACAGCCTTTATCCTGAAAGCCACAAGAGATAAGATAAATATACCTCATACACATTTGACTTAGAATTCAACGTAGAATTTGAAAAAGGAATAAAATACAAGGTGTCCCATATAAAATTTTAAAGTTGGGTGCTGCGGACAGCTTTGGGGCTGTATAAATGATACTGCTAAATTAACAAAATCTAGTATAAACCAAACAACTCTTGTCTATAACTTTTCTGTACACTTGGTATAGAATAAGTTAGAGAGGGGGTCAAAATATAGTTAATCACCCTGTACATCAAGCATTTTTCTGAATTCATTTATGATTTGATACGATTTAATACATTTGGTTTTGAACATTATCATTGTTTGGTTAGATGGTGTAGTATGATTATTTTTTCGTGATATGAAAAAGTAAATATTCACATGGTGAATGTTGTTGTCACCAAGACCAAGAGAAGACCAAGACTAGTCTTGTGGTCTCACGAAGCCCCATTTAAAATAAACCAGAGAACAGTCCAATCGGTCTAGGGATTCCAAAGATATAGGCAATTCAGTAACATCAAGTTTGACGGTCTGTAACTGTTTTATTTAACAACTTCTTAGAGGGAAGTGTCATGTCGGTAGGCAATTTTGTAAAGAATCTTGTCCCAAATCAGTCCCGATATTTTTTTTTCAGTAGTTCAATGAAAAAAATATGTCGATTTTCTGTTTTTACAGTACCGTAATGCCCCCTTGCGGCGATCCTAGAGACTTGAAATATATTTCCAGCATTTTCTCTTGGGTACATTACTCTAGAGATTTTTTTTTTGGGTCTTTATGATAAATAGTTTACGAAAACCAGCACGGTGTCGCTGAAAATGAATCACCATGTACTAAAAAAACTCAACTAATGATGTTTGACTTGCAACTGCAACCATTCTGATTGTACCTTGAAAGTTTATCGGTTTGTGATGATATTCAAATTTTGGTTCTGCAATCTGCAAATAATAAAAAAAATCCCATGTTGCACACTTGAATGGCCATACTGTATTGTCTTTTGAGTGACTCTTCTCTTTCTAACTTCATATGATCGGAATCTTGATTTTCATTTTTGGAAGAACTGATATCACTGTGTCTAAATAGATAGAAGCGATTTCCCTCCTTGATGAAAGTATGTTCTGTGTTTTTATAAATTATTATTTGGAGATGAAATTTGCATGTGGAAATAACTCGATCTAAACCAAAATATAGGATTATTCAATTGGTAGGCAACCTATGGCGGCCATATTGTTATGGAGGAAATTTCTTAACCTATTGTTTACTATAAAGTCACAGATGCTAAATCACCATGGCAAGTCTCACGAATGAGCAGCTCTTCCTAATGTTAATGTCCGTTGGCGCATAGGACATGTTTATTATTCATCAGCCTTTCAAAGTCGACCCTCCAACGTTTAGTGGCAAATCTGGGAACACCAGTATGACTAGTTGTCTATTCCACAGCAGTTTTTATTAAAACACGCCATATTGGTCGAGGACACCGCTGCTGTCCGTGAGGGTGTGCAGAAGAACCCGAGTCAGTCAATTTTCCGTCGTGAAAAATATTTTGGCCCAACGCAGATTTCAACTCGTTGAGTTCCGCGTGAGGACTTGAGCATGCATCTGTACAAGATCCAATTGAACTAGGAGCTCAAAGGTCATGACCATAGACGATGTCATTTGTTTGCTTACTTAAATTCAGAGCGATTGGAGTCAAGAGGATCTCAATTTGCAGCCAAACAATTATCTCTAGGTTCGAGGCACATAGTTTCGAAGAATGGCCATGTTCACAATTAAATTTTAAAACGCTATACAGGGTTATTCACGTTATTCGACACGGAACATTATGGCTGAAGTATCTGATTTTAAAAAAGTTTTTTTTTTCTAGATGGATAGGGACGACCAAATATCAAATTGGCAAAGCGTTGACCAATAAAAGAATTTGATCGGTATGTACCCGCATTGACACGAAGTATTATCCAAGTTGACTTTCCAATATGAATTGAGTATTAGTCATGACAATTTTTGTGGAACATTGAACAAATAATTTGAAAAATAATGGCGTTTGTCACTTACATTATTCCAGTTATTCACATTCTCATTCACGTTGTTCATGGTATGATTTTTTGGCGAGGACGGAGGTGTCACTGTTATAGCTATTTCCTGAAACTTGGTTTTATCAACTAGTGATAAGGCTATAGTGGATAATCGATTTCTTCTTCTCTCTTTTGACACAGTTCGTACGGCTTTTTCCCATAATACTTTGCTGTTTTTTCTACTATCCCTGAAAAAGATATCAGTTTACTAAATTACTAAGGCATTGATAAGCTTGATGATGTAGAATATTTACGGACAAAACTTATTTCTGTGCTTTTCTATGGATTCCGTTGATTTTATCAAAAAATATTGTTCTTGATTGAAGTTCTGTCTTCATGGAGTGTATAGGAAGACAAAGTTTTGATTAGAATGCGTCCAAGGTCGTCTGAGTCTATCTCATTTCCATACGATTCAAGAATTTGATGACCCAAAATATCTTGCAATTATGAGTTTCAAAACAAAATATTATTGTCTGTACCTCTAAATATAATCGTCAAAAGAAAAGTCTTGAACACAACAATTTCTTGTTAAGCTGACACAACGAAAGTCATATCTAATAAACTTCGTCTATCCACAGGGTGCCACAGATTCGGGTGTTTGTATGAGGATCTCTTCATCATAAGAGATACAGGGTCGATACGTCATTTGCCACACTTCAAAAGAACTGCAACGATTCACTATGTCGATACTCATCTCATGTTTGCTTGACTCGATACTTGCATATCGATTTCAGAAAGAAAGCCAGTGATATTCTGCGATTCAATTTGTGATTTATCCAAGTGATAAACATACAAAAATTCTGTATTTTTTTATTAAATTCTTTTCTGTGATGATAGATCTCTTCATAACATCAAGATTCAAACATTTGAGTTCACTGGCTCGTCACATGATCATATTCTATAATGACAATCAACCAGGACCCCCTATTGATTCATCATTTATTCATCAAAAAAAATAATTCAAGGTAACTTGGCATTGATTATTTATATGATAACAATTGAAGTGGATGTCTTGAAGCTGCTTCTTCAACTTACCTCAACGTTACATCTAGTCAAATCTCATATATCGTATAAGTAGATACGGTGGGTGACAAAAACGTAATGTATGTGAATTCACAGGGACCCTCGTGAATTCATCAACAAAAAAACATTCCTTAACCTCGAACAAGAATCTTTCACCTCCACCCCTAATTCCAACAAAACTGGATATGGAACAACATTCCTCATAAGTTCCACCCGCTGTTCCGAGTAATTTATTTTCCAAGTTCACATAAAAAGCTTTTGCGCTTATTTTATAAATTCCATGACAGGTCATATGTGTGTTTCCATATGTGAAAATATGGTGTTGTTACTTTGTCGATGTGAAAAAATACAATTTATTTTCGAAATCTACATATGACCAGTTATTATTTCTCAAAGCAATCAGTTGTTCCTCTTTTTTGTGACCTTAATGTGAGAATTTAGCACATATCACTCAAAATATATAGGAAACTTGAATGGGAGCCAATGTAAATAAAGTTTTAGGCAACCAGAAAATCAAGTCGGATTTGTTTAGAGGACTACCCGTTGGATGGCGCTAGAGACGGAGGTTTTCCTTAACAACGGTTGCCATAAATAACCAATCCCTAACCCTAGACGTCATTGTCATTTCACGTGTAATTTGAATTCTGTGCCGTAAGTTTCTAATTTTCAGTACCTAGATCATCTTGAAATTTGTGTTTGAACCTTGGATTGGACTATAATGTTAGCTTATCGTGAGTTCTTTGAGGAATGGAATGTCCCCTGGATGTGTGGATATTTTTAACAAAACACAATTCACATCCTTTCCAATGAAAGTTCTTCCACTGTTTTAGAAAAATTGGTTCGGCATGTCAAAAATCCGATTTTGAACAACAAAACTAAAGCACAACTGGATGTACAAGTCCTAAATTTTGTGGTTTGCATTTTATAGACTCAACATTCGAAATTTGATTTAGATATTGATTCACATGTCTTATCAAAAGTTATAAACTGTAAAATATGCATAGGCTGCATTTGTCCAGGACATAGTTTTTGGACATTATTGAATGAACGTTTTTAAAAAATAGTTATGCATTCTTTCAGAATAACTTTTGATAAACCATGTGATAAATATTTGGATTATAATTTCGAACGTGGTATAAATCCTATTTTATCCAATAGATGGCTCCACCGTATGCAATAAAAACAGATTTCTTTACGTTTTTGAGAAAAAATAGTCAAAAGTTCGAGGACTACCCGTTGTAGGGCGCTGGCGAATTTCATTTCAAACTTTTGTATGGGAGT
Organism: Orchestes rusci; assembly: GCA_958502075.1. NCBI lineage: Eukaryota > Metazoa > Arthropoda > Insecta > Coleoptera > Curculionidae > Orchestes > Orchestes rusci. Next base: position 19,235,266 of record OY293304.1, on the reverse strand, counting down.
TTCTCATATATTTTGAGTGATATGTGGAATTTAGCTTGAGCCTTTTTATCAATACTTTTTCAAAACCAGATTCAAGTGACTTGTGAAGGTTTATATCATTTATTTATGGACTACTTTTTTTCTCAATCATACATGGAGACTCTCAAGTATTTATAACCTCCTGGAATTCAAATTCCGTAAAACTGTCTGTGTCGAACATAAAAAAAACACGCTGCATAGCATTCACAATATCATAATACAAGGTATTTCATAAACATCGGTAAGACATTCATGGGGTGGTTTCTGAGGCATTTTAATGATTAAAGGTTCTCATAAGTATTTTTTGAAAAATGCTTTCCAGGGAAGCTACACCTGTTCAAATAGCGCACCCTGTAGCCGTTTTTCATGATTATTTCCGAAACCTATTATACAAAATTGATGAAATTTGATTCATCGCATAAACTTTTGATGCTCAATCATAATTTGAGCTCGGGATTTCAAATTTCCAAACTGGATTGCTTGAGGTTGAGGAACTAATGGTTGAAACAATCCATTTTTTAGAATATTTTCGTTGACATTCTAAACCAACTGGAGTGGTTGAGGTTAAGTGGGTCCAGGGTAGAAAGAATCACATTTTCTAGTGGAATTGTCCTTCACATTCTGATTTTAAATATCTGGAAGTTTTCTTATGTTAAAGAATGATACTCCTACGTCATATCGCTAAGGCTAAAAGTTCTCGAGAAAATCGCAGTTTTGTATACATCGATGCATCGGCACCCCGAAGACGGTTTCCTGAAAATTCTGGAAACCGCCCACATTGAAACATTCATATTTGTTTCACTTTTCACCAAATTAGATTCTCATCTCAAGATGTCAAAATTGGTATCAGATCATCAGATGCATGTTACAGAGTGAAAACAACACGTTTTTAAATGTCGACTTTTCAACAAATATGTATGGGATTTTTTTTTTTTTTTCGTATAGGCCATTTCAGAACGTGACCTAAAAGTCAGCTGATTGTACGGTAAACAAACATTAACTCCTAATGGTCACTATTTTCCTTCACTTTCTGAGACATTTTTCGAAAGTGTGCAATATGGTCTTGTTGAGATTCTGATCCTGAAAAGCTGTGAAATGATCGATTATCTCGCGAAGTCTGAAGCTGGAAGCCCAGGAAATCTGATCTAATACAAATACAAAATTTTGATTGTGAACAACATAACCCGTTTTAGTTAAAGTGATTCAGACTTTTATGCAAGCCCTCAAGGCTTTACAAAAATAACTAACATGGATATAATTAGTTATTTGGTGCTCGACAACAACTATTATACTGCATAGGCAGTTGAAAGCTTATGAAAGTTTGAATGATACTTTCAAAAATTCAAAGGCCGGGTTTGTTTGGGTTAGTTGCAAACTTGCAAACCATTTTATTATCAGAGCTAAAGAAAGTTATATTTACATTATTACCCTTTTTTTCTTAATGTCTTAGTAACAATTTAATTGATTTTTTTTGAAATATTATGTATTGTTTACGGTACAAGCTGTCAATTTCGACGTTATGTTGACAGGTTTTTGAAATGGTCTATAAATACCTCTGCAATAACCTTACACATTTTTCACCGATGTTTTTGTGGGAAAAACTCATTCTTCATTTTTTTCCATGACTATTTTCATCTTATTTTCAATTATTGAACAAAATGTCATTCAAAAAAGAATAACGCTTGTGAATGAAATCCAAGATTTGAAATAGATCATGGATCTCTTTAGTTCTTCTAATCTTAAGTAAATATTCACACTTTGAATATAATATGTAATTTTGAATTTTAAATTCATTCCTACCACCTTTTGGGAAAAAACGGAACTATTTTCTTTTGCATTGATTATTTGATGCTGTATGCATTTCAACCTCAAAAGCTGTAAAAAAAATTGACTTTTGATTTTGCTCAAAAACACAGGTAATTCACTCTTGCGAAAAATTGAGGTTTTCTTGTTTGGTGTATCATATTTTTGAACAAGGATTTTTTTATCACGAATGAGTTTTTTCCAAAAACATTTTTTCATCCATGTGTGGTCTCGTAGACCCTATTCGTGGACAGTCTAGACATCATATAAGCCGTTTTCAAAGTGCTCGATGACGCAGATATCGGATATTGGCCCTCATAGACATGGCAGAAATATACATACTGATCTTCAAATTTTGATTGGTCATGAAGGTACATTTAAGCTAAATTTGGTATACAGGGTAGACCAGAAGTAATGGGACATACGGTAACAGTAGATCCCTCACACAAAAACCTTGCGATCGACCTCGACTTGTCTATTCCGAAATAATCATTTGAATTTTTCCAATAACTTTAGAATAATCCAGTCATATCGATGAAATTTGGTATAATATGGAGATTGTTGGACATGCCAAATTCAAATCTGACCACGGAATTGCTCTTACTTATAGGGGGCGCCACTAACACACCTTTTCGAACATCCAAATAGTCAGAACTTTTTTGTACGTACTCGTACATTCTTTCAAAATTGAAAAAATGATTTTTCCATCAAGTTCACATGAAACGGGTAGATTTTGTAGAAGAGCCTAAGAGTAACCTTTTTCAAGATATTTGAACTTGAAGTAAACCATGCAATATTGTCTTGAGTGATAAATTTTAAAAATGAACATAGGAGGCTTTGAAAACGGCGTTATCATGGTAATTTTGACATTAGCTTGAACGCTTGATGTTTCTTGATTTAAAAAATCAATCTAATCTTACATTTTTTTTGTTTTTTTTTTTTTTATATAAGAAACACTGAACATCGAGACACAGATCACCGAGACAACAGCGTTTTTGATGCCCTCAATCTCAATTTTCAAAAATTTTCTTTCAAAACAACATTGCATAGACTTCAATGGTAAATATCTTGAAAAAGGTTACCCCCGTCAACTTTAAAAAGTATACCTTTTTACGTAAAAACGACGGAACAATCAACTTTTACTTCAACGAGTGCGTACAAAAAAGCTATAGCTATTTTAATGGGTGGAAAGATGTGTTAGTTGCGGCCCCTACATGTAAGGCTCATACCAGGGCCGGATATGAATTTCGCATGTCGAACAACCCCTTTATACGAAATTTCATCAAAATAACTTGATTATTTCAAAAGTTATTTGAAACAATCAAAATTTAAAATTCAACTTCGGCACCCTGTATCTCTCTTGATTTCAACTTTCGGCATAGACAAGTTGAGGTCGATCGCAATTTTTTTGTGTGAGGAATCTATACTGTTCCCTTGTGTCTCATTAGTTCTGGTTCACCATGTATACTACCCAGTAACATAGGAAACGCAACACTCTTTTTCTTTCATAATATTTCATTTAAACATGCTTACACAAAGTTTCATGTCTTCTTTCAAGAAGAATCTATCATGGTAACTCGAAAATTGCTTTTTATCAGTTTGGCTTGAAAATTTTGAAATAATATTATGGAGAGTATGTAGGTGAAAATGAAATCTCTCTTGTTCTTCGTATCAACATGATCTCTTCTGTTTAAAAGGAGATAGTATGAAAACTTGTTTCAAAGCATGTTAACGTTGAAGAAGATGAATTAGGGTTGCGGTTTGAATTTCACTAAGCGTATTGATAAGGTAAAATAGTCCCCAGGTCCATATTTTACTTCAACGAAAACCAGGAACGGTCTGGCTCAACGCACTATTTTCCATCCAAATTTCAACATTTTATCATGACATACCAGCCACCAAAAAGTCGATAGTTGATTTGAAAAAAAAAATACTGTTCACTGACTTTGGTGAGATAATTCAAAAAGATTTAGAATTGAATCCAAAAACTACATGTCAGCAAATGTCATCAACATCAAATCCAAAAATGTTTGGGTTTTGGAAAACACAACCTAGTCATACTCCGTTTGAAGATGATTTTTTGTTCCTCATCATAACCCCTTAGCTTGAAAAAGCTAATTCGTGCGGTTGATACCTTACCTAAATAAACGAAAATTTTGACAAGCTGTCATATCAACCGGTATGATAGCACAGCAGTTCTAATCAGGGTTGGAGGACCTGCAAGATCAGATACCAATCGACTTCCCATTCCATTCAATATTTTGGAGGTTTATTCTACCACCGCTCAAGGGGTTAATTTGCGAAATAGAAAATAGGCGCGACATGTTCCCCTTCAGGGCAAAAATTGACGGGTCAGTCGGAGCGTATTTAATTTTTTTTCTTGGAGGTCCATTATTTGAGTTGTATACTTTTAGCTAGGACACTGTATTATCGATTCTGTCGATATCCAAATGTTGATAATGTGCCCTATGATTGAACATTCACGTTACCTCAACTTTCACAATTCGGCTCAAGACTGGTGCTGTTCATAAGATCCGGATCAGATCCGGGGATTTTTCTACTTGTGCAATCCGTAACCGGATCGATCCGAGTATAATATTAGAATTCAAGATCCGTATCCAAGATCCGGTTCCAAGCGGGAGCCAAGATCTGGAGCCATGATCCATCTCCTATCTGATGATAAAATATTTTGTGTTGAAAATCATACTCCTTTTTTGTGTGTCGATAATTTAGTAGTTATCATATTTGGGATATCGGAACCGAATTTGAGATGCGAATCTTAGATCTGGGATTCGGATCTAAGATCCGAATCTGATATCTTGATCTGAGATCTGATACGAACAAGTCCGGATCCGGACTTTTTTAAAGGATCCGAGATACGTTAGAAAATTTGGATCCGTACAGCACTACCAAGACCATATAGCCCCATCAAAACGCAACCTACGAGGAATAAACAGATTCTTTTAACAGTCCCTGAAAAAAGAAGACCCGCATTCGAGGTCTTGTGATCGGGGAATTTTGTGTTAAGTAATTGTTCACAAGTTTGGACTTGTGAACAATTATTTTCTTTTTAATGCATTATTTCATTTGGATACTGATGGTTCAAGAGGTCCTGAAGCAAAAATGAGGCGATGTTCCATTGTTCATAACCTGATGTCCCAGTCTAAGCTGTAGTGTCAGCACTGGCACCTCATTCAGGTGATCTGAAAGAGTGTTTTAAAGAAACTCCAAATAAATCCTGCGCTCAAATACTGATCAATAAAATCGATTCATTATTATAAACTTGCGTTGGAAATATCGAGTTGGAGAACGTACCTGCCATTTGAACAATGGAAAGCAATAATTAACAATTGAATGACTCACTCTTCGGATATTGAGTTCTGACGTTTGGTTTCATAGCCGACGTTGACATTTTCGAGGATTTTTGATAATACAGTTTCGATGCATGTCTTGAGACAATCAAGTTTTTGATGAGAACAAGAAACTTTTTTAAAAAATATTGGGAGCTAGAAAAGTTTCAACTGAATTCCTCATGAAACAAAACAAACATTTTCCTTGATCGCCAACGGGTTACAAATTCCTGTCGTATTTCGAGGGTGTATAGAAACTTAACAACCCTTTGGAACGCCTTAGTTATACTCTAATTACTGTCGATTGATACTCTTGATACAACCACAACGAACACCAAATTTGTCTAAATCAACGTATAACTAGATATTGACTTTTTTCGAAATTTAAAACCTCACTTGCAAGGCGTATAACTTCTTAGAAGTGCAACTTAGTATACAAGTGAGTTGCGTTAAGTGATAGTATTTTGGTTTCCTCTACATTATCCTACTCTCTGTTTGTTCCGGGACACCCTGTATGTATATGCGTCTCGTACCTCTCTAGATTAGGAAATCCTACCGTGAAGACTGCCTCGAAAGATGTCATGACTGATATATGATTCAAAAATCTACAGAAAAAGCAATGTTGATGTGAATTTATCGATGATACACAAAACCTGTCTTGTTCTGTGCGGAATTCTATTATTCAAGCTTCACCTCCAGAACTTAAATGAGCTGTTCATAGCCAAACATGGGAAGTTTTCGTTAATATCATAGGTCAAAAACGGACAAGGAAAAATCTTAACGGTACAACCTTTTGCATCAAAGAAGATTGGACGTGTCCTCGGCCATGAAACTCCAACGAATGATGCAATTTACTGCGCTGCGCTGTTGCAGTGATGAAGAACTATTGGACTGGAAGTGATTTTGCATCAATCTGTTCGATGCAGCCCACACTCTATTCTTCAAAATGTGGCTATCTATATAAAGCACCACTCATCTTTGGCCTTGACACATGAAAAAGTATTATCCTTAGAACCTTGTCCTTCCATGAAAAATACACGATTGGCAGAAAAGTGAATTCAAAACAAGATAAGAAACATGTCAGAATTCTTATCTGAAATTGCAAGAGTTGTTACTTAGAAGGTTTAAGTTTTGAAATCACAAAAGAAAATTACCATGCGAATGATTTTGATGAATATTTACTGGAGGCTACATCAATACATCATCAATCAAAATATCTGATTAAAAAATTCATCATCTCCAAAGGATATTTGAAAAAAAATGTTACCCTGTGTTGATTGCATAAATCAAATCAAATACTCGATTTTATTTCCCAAGCTTAAAAAAAAAGACTATGGCTAGTGCATTCTAACGACCATTACCGCCTCCCTATGCGCACTTTGCTTTGTTTTATCCCTTTCATTAGCACGTTGAAGGATTTGCTGAGTCCGGTCATGATTAGGTCAATCCAAAGTTTTATTAACTTCAACAAACTATCTTCTTGCAACTCGAGTCTATGACGACTCAAAGGCCCCATAGACGATGAAATCAGTACTGACACAATAATTGTCTAGAAATTCGACCAAGATTCACGTTCCAAATTTTCAACAACGACTCAATGTACAGTCTGTATAGTTTTTGTGATGAACAATTATGAAAATCTAATCAAAATCTTGTATCGTCCAGGCTCAGAATCTAGTTCATTCGAATAAACAACTAACGAGTCCATTCTACAGAATACTAATGTAGCCTAATGTATTCTGGTGGTCCATATTTGCGCTGTAATATAATCTGATTATAGCTATCTGATAAGAGAACATCTGTTGAATATTGATGTACCATTCACAGAGGTTTCAGTTGTAATTGTGTGACGAGATCTTTATTCATTTTCCAATATTGCGTGGTATTGATTATCAGTCATCAGTAAATGCTTATATCTAAATTTTTGAAGTAGACTTATAAACTTTTTACACAAACTGACAAAGATAGTGTAGTAGTGTAAGCACTTACCTTGCTTTATTGACACCACTCATTGTCAAGCTTGGGAACGAAGTTATCATATCCCAAGAGCATTTTACAAAGATTTTATTCGTGTCAAAATTCACTGTATTCTGAAAAATCTGATAAACGGCAGAAGTTTCTCAAATGATTCATCGATCTCTTGGCCATCTGAAGACTTCAACCTGTTGTTAGATCGAGTTATCTTGTAATGAATTTGATCATCATAAAATAAACAAAACAAAAGCAGCGCAGGTAATCTGGTATGTCGTCAAAATAAACAAGACTCATGAACCTCCTGAGAGGCTGTAAAATATTTCGCAATTACAACTGATTGTTCTTGAATATGTACTCTGGACAACCGTTGTTTTGAAAGGTTAATTATTTTCTCGATGCACTTTTCAATCAATAAAGCTTTCCAATTAGAAATCTGTATAACAAAACAGAGTTGAACTGGAAGTTTGATCATTGAATCTTTACCTGAGCTCAAATACAGTAGTTTATATTTGAGATTCTGCTTCTCTCAAGAATTGATAGAGACTTTTTGTACCTTTTAAATTTCCATCCTGTTATGGTTATCGTTATCCTGAGCATGCGCAGTGTCAAAATCACAATCCTATATCGTTACCATAATCGCAATCGTATCTTGAATGATAATGCTTATTCATAATTTAAAATTAATTTTGAAGCAGTTGATCAAAATATCATGCAAATGTTAACAATGAACGATCAGGGAACAAACCTTTCATCTACCAGAATAATCAATATTAAGGGTGTAATACCGAGTGAGTTGATAAGAATGCTTTTAAATTTAAATGTCACATATCGACATCGATAAACCAATTATTATGATAATTATTCTACTGTTTATGCATTACAGCTTTCGACATAACATTGCAAACACATCACAATTCTATTACAAGCTATATTTTCATGGTTTCAGCCATATTCCAGCAATGTCAGATTGGTCAATAAAATATTGATTTAGAAATCGCCAATACATAATGGAAAATTTGCAAATTTGTTTGGAAACATGGAAGATATAAATATTAGTAAGTACTGATGCCATTAACGTTAACCTAAGACCTTTAATAATGTAGTAATTACCCATCAAAGATCGCCAATCAACATCCACGACGTCGGAGATTATCTATCTCCGTCTGGCGTATTTGACTGTTATGAGAAAGAGAGAGAGCGAAAGAGATGATTGGTTTAGTTCCACCTCGTTTTTGATCATAAACTGAAATTTGCGTTTTCTCTTTCATTTATTTAGAATATCTTTGAGTAATTTGAAAAAAAAAATTCGCTGATGACTTCTAAATATTGGGTAGATTACTAAAAATTTCAATTCATTTGAAAATGTATGCAAGTTATCCTTTGGACTTAATGTAAATGAACGTTGAAAAAGTCTTGAAATACATTTGAGTGCAAGTCGATTATGCTGTTTCATTGACGGATGCAAAATGGTTCAAATATTCTCGAAATATGTTTTTTGGAACAATGTTGTCTTGAGTGAAGACACATGATGGATTCCAAAGTTGATTCATATTAATCTACCTATTCATCTTCAACAAAAACGCTTGTTCCGAACTTCTTTCCGTGAATCTTGGTTCGTTCAAGTTCATGAATGACGATCTTCTATAGATCTTTCTAGCTTGTTGTAAAAATGATTTTTGCTCTTGTTCAACATTTTGTTCAGGCTTCTTTTGAACGATGATAATGAACTCATCTTATTGTTAACAATGTGTCGAAAATCAATTATTTCATATCAAGTTCTCATTTCTGAGGGAAACGGTATCTATTTACCATTATTATCACCTTCCCAACCTTTTTATACAGCAAGAAAACAAAACTAATATTGATTTGGTAAATTGCCAATCATCTGGAGATCTAATTATCGTATCGTTGTCCAAAAATGTTATGTGTCAGGCTGTTAACACGTGACACAATCACTAAATACAAATCTCAAAGGATTCTATCCATGCATCCATGAATGATCAATTTTGGAATCAACCAATCCCTATGCATTATAAGAAATCAATCTTTTTGTATTTTACCGTGGGAATTCCACAATTATCATTATTATTAATATTATTATCAAATAAGTAATAGATCTCGACTAACTTGTTCGAAGGACGTGTTCTATGTTGATCTTGACACAGATTTTCAGACTTGTATGGTCTTTTCATTTAGCCGGTAACCAATTACCTGGAAAAATAAAGCCACTCGACCAGAATGAGCTTTGCATCTTCAGAGATGACACAATCAGGGTTATGATATCTTTTATACCTAACATCAAAGAAAATTACGTATTTTCTTGTATAGTCTACCAGTGTTTAGTTTCACCCTGTTACGTTTATTACACCATCAAAAATGAAGTGGAAAGAAAATGATACTACTACATTGATAAAAATCGTTCATATCACTACACATTTGAGTATCCAGCATTTCTCATTTTTGTTGGGAAAAGCAAATCATGTGAAAGTTTAGACAACACAGTACCGTTTTCATGATTTATTTTTATTATACCCGAATTTTGGTATTCCTACGACTTTGCAAGGAGGGCCAATTCTCGATATTTTTCTTCTCGTTAGAGATATCAGAAATGTTACAGCAAAAAGTTGTTCTGGATTATATTCTTACCCTGGATACCGAGTTTCAAGGGATAGTATTATTTTGAAAAGAAGTTAAGTTTTTAGTTTTTATCGGAATCATGTTGTGTCAAACAAAAAAATAAAAACATAAGTGAGTAGAAATATTGGAAAAAAAATGAATTCCCTCATGAAAATATCAAGAATTGGCTCTTTGTGTAAAGACCTAGTAGGCGGGCTTTTGATTGAAGAAGTCTGGCCCATTAGTCTGTATGTCTGTACAAAATTTTGAACACCGACTTTCTCAAATGAGGAAAATACAGGGGTGTAGGTATTCATCTTCATAATGAGATAAGCTTTGAGGATGTGAATCTTTGGGTGATTCTAGAACTAGTCGTGAAAAATCAACTTGTTGATTTCTGTGATGAAAATTTTGTGATAAATTCCCCCCAGTCAGGTTTTCATAATGACCACTCGTGTGAAACTGTGATAATTAATGTAACTAATGAATGGTTTTGAGGTTTTGATGGGGGAATGATAGTGATATCTGTGTTCCTAGACCTCAGAAGAGCCTTCAAACTATAAACAGAGAATTATTATTGAAAAAAAAAATTAATATCGGTCTAAGAGGAAATGTATATAAATGGTTCAAATCATATTTGACAAATCGAAAGCAGCAAGTGAAATTCAACAACAACTTTTCTGAAACTGTTAAAATCGATTTTGGTGTACCGCAGGGTACAGTATTAGGTCCTCTTCTTTCCATATTGTACATAAACGATATATTCAAAGTTGTCAGATGAAATTGTTTGCTGATGACAATGTTATACAGTGTGTCCAAGATAAGGATGTCTATCATGGGGATCTTGAAAACCATAAAAGATACGGAGATGGTTAAATTAGAAAAAAGTTGCACATTTTCAAGCCTAACAATACCTATGCGTGGTGTACTCAGTAGCGTCCTTAGTAGAATAATAGTTCGAGGTATTAGTGGGAATAGGACGTAGAAATAAAACTCCTTCTAGCGGAGAATCGCCGACGTTTCGACTTTATTTGAAGTCTTTTTCAAGGCTATTCACCAAAACAAACGAGTCCGTGTCATGATTATAAACCATATCAATCATCTCAACACACACTGGGGGGACACACATTAAATATTACAATAATACAGATATCCATAAAATCACAAATTAAAACTAAGGGCTAAAAGTAGAAATTTAAAACTTTAGAATGATGTATATGGGACGAGTACTGGACGTGAACTGCAGTACGTCGAGTACTCGTCCCATATACATGGTGATTATCAATTGAATGCCGATACTCAAGGATGATAATCCCTGGATGATTTCAAGACAAAAAGTTCATATGGACATAGGTCCGCAAGAGCCTAGATTTTAAAATACAGGTTGTTTAAATATAAAAAAATTAATATATTTTTTTATTACTTTGATACTATTCCAGATATCTGTTTGAAATTTGGTACACGTTATCTATGCATCAATATGCATGGGAATGTTGGAGAGGGCGCCACTGATCTAAAATATTGGAAGACACAGCAGGGTATCAATGCAATTGAGTGAATTTTATTTTTTAAGCGAGAACCATGTGCCCAACGAAAAAAGAACAAGAGAACAAATCGACTCAAGATTAAATAGAGATTTTGAAAATAATATTTATTTTGAAAAGAAGCAGTGACGTACAAGTTTTTTCTCTGAAAATATTGAGTGCAAAACACGTACGGACGCCACTGGTAAAAATGATGGAATTGTTTATACATCACAAAATGTATATTGATGCATAGAAGACGTGTACCAAATTTCATAAGAATATCTGAAACAGTACCAAAGTGATTATAAAAAAATCATGTATTCCTTAAAATCTCTTTATCTTGAAAATTAGGCTCTTGCGGACCCATGTCCATATGAACTTTTTGTCTTGAAATCATGTAAGGATTATCAACCTCAAGTATCGGCATTCTATTGATCAACCCTGTATCATTTGTGGATCACCTTGTGGGATTTGTGACGTGGATGATCAAAATATTAGAAGAGTTTCAAATGGTCAAACGTTAGACAGCCTGCGAGTAATTATATACAGTGTGTCCAGAATAAAATGATGTACGTGGGGATATCGGAAACTACAGGAGATACAGTATCGGTTAAATGGAAGAAAAGTTGCGTATTTGCGTGCCCAAGAATAATCTCACTTTGGTTTGTTTTGATTCGATACCGTAATGGAGATACAGGGTGAAAAAGAAAAATGGCCATTTTTTAAATAGCACAATATTTCGGTTATTATAAAAGATGAGGTATTGAAAATTTCTGGATCTGGGTAAGAAGATACGGTGATTTTGAAAATTGTGTCGAAAAAATTGTAGGCCCACTATGTTGCTTCCGGCCGAGGTCAACTGTCGTTTTTCTTATGTGGGACATATTGAATTTTTTCATTTTCAAAATCCGCATTGAAAATGATTTTCAAAAATATGACTTTCATAAAAAAAAACAGACTTGACTTTGGCTGGACGCAACATAGTGGGCCTAAAAGTTTTTTGAAGTCGTTTTTAGAATTGTCGTATCCTCTTAACCATATCCTGAAAATTTGAAAGTTCTAGCATTTATAATAAGCAAAATTGTGTGGTTTCTTCAAAATTTGCCTTTTCCCTTTTCACCCTGTATCCACATTACGGTATCGATTAAAAATAAAACAAAGGTGGAATATTTTTGGGCATACAAATACGCTGCTTTTCTTCCATTTACGCAACGTCGTATCTTTTAAAGTTTCCAATATCCCCATATAGTGCCATAAACATCATTTTATTCTGGACACACTGTATATGGGAGTTTTGCCAGATGAAAATCCAAATTTCAAGTTGCATGCTGACTATGTATCTTCCAAAATGTCAAAAAAAAAATGGTTTTCTTAGACGAGTTGAAATACAACTGACACCTTACATAAAACGCTTCTGTATAAATCATAAATAGTTTCCCATGTCCAATACTGTGCAACAATTCTATTTAATTTGTCAAAGGAGAAACTGTCGCAAATTCAAAGAATTCAAAATGGGGTACTTAGGGCCGGTTTCTCAATGATGATTCAACGTTGAAGGGTTTATTGGCCTATGTATCTTTGAACGCAGTCCAACGTTGAACCTTCGTTGAACTGGACTTGAGAAACCGGGCATTGAGTCAGACTAACTGGAGTGTAATAGGTATACACCGACTAATTTATTGTTAGAAATAATAGGAGTTATGAATGTACGTCAGATTGTTTTATATAGAACATATTATACTATGATCGTTAAAATGATCAAAAGTTAGAAGCTGATTCTTTGTTTAACGAGCTAATATTTGTAAGAGATGTACATAACTACAATTAATACTAGAAATTTGTGGAATTTCTTTGCCCAAACAAGTCTCTCTAGTCACACGCAACGTAGAGAATCACAAAAATTTCAGACTTTTGAAACCAAACTTAGATAATTCATTTTTACACTGTGATATTCTGTGTATTCATCGATAAATTGTTTGGTTTTCTATTTTGTATTTGAATTTTTATGTGTACATATATTCATTTTATATTATATTCAAACTTCAATTTGTTACTGTGATATACACATATTTTTCTCTTATGAAATCCTTGATAGCTCTACTTATTGTTTGCTCAATTGTAAAATGAACTGTTTTTGTAAAGCCTTCCGCTTGATAAACGATTATTTATTCATAGAAAAAAGCTCGTATAAATTCAGGTCCGCAATCGGTTATTTTTTTACGGTGTTCTGAGTTGTCTAGTCTAGTTTGCTTAGTAAAGTGTCGTATAAATTCAGGTCCGCAATCGGTTATTTTTTTACGGTGTTTTGAGTTGTCTAGTTTAGTTTGCTTAGTAAAGTGAAGATTGTATCATTTTTGTTCTTCTGATTATTGTGATAAGCGTCTATGCATACTGGCGTTGTCCACGAGATTTTTATCTTTGTCAATGAAGCATATCTGATTTTGATTGGATTTGATCCATGTTCTGTTAAAAATATGTCTCAATTTGGCGACGAGCGGTTTTAGGAATAGGAAACCTCTATGTACCGGGTATGCCCGTATATTTTTGCAACCCACCCAGAGCGTTTATTCAAAAAAATATTGAGATAAGGTGAATGCAAAGCAATAGATTGATGTTTTTTTTTATAGACTTTGAGGCTGAGATCATCAAGAAATTTGGTCAATTTGAAATATTGACAGATTGATGATTTTTTTCAAATGAAACAATGTGTCATTTCATGCATTATAGGAGGGTGGGAGAGACACCTCAAGGTTTGAGGACCTAAAGCTTTATTAATTAATTTAATATGTGTATTTGAACAACACATATTGAATAAAAACAAACTTTAATGATCTTGGAAACAACTGGACCACAAAAAATTGACAAAATACGAACTGTTTGAGAAACAAGAAAAAATAAAAAAAATTAAGAAATCACCCACTTGTCCCAAGGTGTCGCGTGAGTGAAACAACTATAGGGGGCAAGTGATTACCAGCAGATGTCACAAATATAATAATTTGAGCCTGGTTCGTTATCGGAGCATCCTTCGTGTATCCTGGAACCACATGGAATGCACATTATCCATTCGTCCCGACTGGCCGACTGGTGTCTCCATATGTCTCCAGACAGTAGACACAAAATGTTGCATTTTTCTCTTTAGTAATTTCCTTTTCTCAAGCACTTTTCTTTATCTGCTTCGAGTTTCCTCTTTTTTTTCCTTTTTCGACACTTGACCCAGCTTCCTTTAAATTTTTCAGACTGATTTAGGTGACTTTTTTTGAGCTGATTTTTGGAAAGGGAACTGGTGACTATTTTCGACCCTTCGCTGATTCTAGATTTCGTTGTGGTGTTCTTTTTCAACCGAGATAATAATAATAATAATAATAATAATCTTTATTTTTGCAATAGGCAAGATACAGTGTAATACTTAATCTACTTTATATATATAGTATATGCTTGGCCGGATTGCAAAAAAAGGAGCTGAAAGCAATTAAAAATTGATCAAAGTTCAGCTCCCTTGAGATGGTTTTGGGATTGGACTCAATTTCGCAATCAGAACATAATTGCAAGAAAATAATTCAGGTAATTCTTGATCAGGTGTATCTGCCAAGTTTACAGAATAGTCCGATCAATTGATGTTTTCTGGATTGGACTTCTTCTGAAGAATGTTCTCGGCTGCCTTGAAGTCACTCTCTTGAAACACATCTGGATCATATGGATAGATTTCTAAAGCAAGCTGTATAGCATCTTCTAAATATGACCCTTTTTGGGTCTTGCGCACACAGTTACAAACCATATTCACCTGTGAAAAAATACTTTGTCATTTTTCGATTTTAGTAATAACAGCACAGGTCACGCTCACACTATATTTTATAAGCTAAAAACTAGAAAATATATGTCCAATCAATATCTTTATCATTTATAATACTGTGGGGCCCAAAAAATAAAACAAAGTAGAACAGATACATTTGGTAGCAATCTTAATAACACGTATTATCACTAAGACGTAAAGTCATGTGTCCATGGTGAAATATCTAGATATACCAAAAAATATATATCCATATTTACCTTGGTTCTAATATTTTCTGGTCTGTTTATTTATTAAGACGATGCACCTCTTCAATAGTACGTAAACTGCACTGATTGTTTTCCACTGTGATGCCGATTTTACAAATTATTCTAAAAGACGCACTTGCCTGGTTCAAATTCAACTCAATTTCGAAGTGGAGTTGTCAAATTTCCGCATGGCAAACGTGGATCATATGGTTCCATCAACATTGTATTTGGCATAAGCGTGATTTTGGCCACACATTCAATGTAGATGGTAGCATGATTCCCGTTTGCCAAGCGGAGATTTGACACGTGATTCAAAAATAAATTGGATGTTAACCTTACATAAGTTTTGGAACCATAAGCTAATGAATGTTACATATTTAGCCATAATAAGAACCATAGCTACGATTCAAAAACGATCAGTTTGTAGCAAAATAATACGGGAAGACCCTATTCGCTTATGATTTCTAAATAGTGAAGAGGCCTTGAACTCTTTGTTGTGTTGTGGAATGACCAATTAAGAACTATTATTATTAGTAATTCATTGAAACTTATTATTATAATAACATTGGAAATTTGAAGAAAAAAAAATCATTCCTTTGTTAAAAACTAATCTCATGACCTCTGCAATATGTAGAGATCATCCATACAGGATGATCCATTCAACGTTAGGCAGTCCGATATCTAACAAATGGTTTGTTATAGAACAGTCCAAATGAAATCTATTGGGTGTTGTGGGGAGGAGAAACTGAACTGATCTATTTTTGACCTTGACAACTTTTTAAAGGTCAATTCGAGGTCAACTATGTATTTTGAAAAAAAAAACTCATTTATATCAAAAACCAAAAAATTTCTCTAATGAGAAAAAATGTTTTTATTTAATAAAACATGATTCACTTTGAAACAACCTTTGAATTCGGTCAAGGTCACCCAATAACTTTCATTTTAACTTTTACTATCAAATACTCACCATTTGTCTCAAGTTAAATTATAGGGGCCTGTACATACACCGGATAAATGCTTTTCATTTGTTTCCTCGGAAACCAATTGACGAACGAAAAATGGCCGAAATCACTTTATTCTTAGAGATTACCAGCAACTTTAAAAAATGTTCATAAAAAAAGACAATGGCAGATCATTTTCTTCGAAAATAATATTATTCAATGCCATGCCTATACCAACGTGGATCCAAAAATTAACAACAATATCTGTAAAAATGAGTTTCCGTTTTCGATTACTTGACTCAAACATTCTCAAGTAACTACTGCAGGAAAAACACATCTCTCCTCTCCGCTTCATTATAACAAGTAAGCAGCACCGCAGGAACTCTCACGTCCGCCCACCTCTCCGCTAACCTCTAACCTCACCGCTGACCTATAATCGCAGCATAATACAGGCAACAATGAACCAATACATTCGCATCAAACAATTAAGGGAAGATCTAGAGAGAAAAGAATCAGGGAAAATATTGGCAGAGGTGTCATGTAACTTATTGAGATTCCATTTCTCAATAAGTTACATTAGTACCTCTTCCAATATTCTTATCTATTATGCGATGGAGAAATATGACCAATATTAGCAAAAATGTTAAATGATGACTACATAGACTTTGAAAAATGAAAAAAACACTCTGGTGAAGAAAACAACTGGATAGGAGCAATACATAAATAATTTATGAAAAATTATTACTTTCAATTGGGGAAAGTATTATGAACAAATTCATGTTCCTAATAATAATTAATCATGCTTCAATATTTGACATCCCGCATAGTGTTTCTGTACATAACAACAGATTTCCTTATTATCAAAACCATGTTTTTTTTAATGTCCGTATATCTTGTTTAGTTTATAGCTTCTCTTTCAGATAAATTATCAACATTTAACTTGTGACATGTTTATACTTCTTGAGGAGATCAGGGAAAAAACGTGCAATGTCATTGATTTCATGAGAAATGGCAGAAATATCAATTCTAAAGTTGACTTGACACGTTCTTTAATGTATATGCTTCTAAAAACATTGGATATCTGCTGACACAAACCGTCCATTCTCAGTATTGATGCTGGAGATCTTAATTCGGGTTAATAGCTGCCGATTGGCTAGGTTCACTGAACTTTGCCAAAATAATGCTGTCTATGCACGATTTTTGCCTGAACTCTTCACTTGGTCTTATGTGAAAACTAGATGTGGCGTATCAATTTTTTTAAGCTGTGCATTCAATTTCAACACAAAAAGTACATCATATTGTGCATTCATAAACAATTTATCACAATCAGTAACTTTTTATCCAATCTTTGTATCAGTTCAGAAAAATAGATTCCGAAGCCAGAGTGATATCAATTTGTTCTCCCAATGGAATATACTAATGCTTTTCATGAGCAAAACATAACCGCAACGGAGTTAAATCAATTTTCAGGTCCTTAAAAATTATTTCCGAATATAGTTTTCATAATCTCGTGACGATGAACTTCCGATTAAACGGAAATTGATTGCAGTGTTTATATCTAGAGCGTGTTTTGTGTCAAAAAGTTAAAAGGTTTCTCAATATAAAAGTGAGAGACACCCTAGCGATGTTGCAGAACTCATATTCTGATGCCCAGAAGCATTCACGATGATATGTTTCTACCTCAAAAAAATCCTGATGATTTAAAGCTGCTTTTACTGGACTAAATGTTAAATTGACACCTTATCTTTTTATAAAATTATTATTCACTGGAGAAACTTTATAATCTGACTTTCGAATAAAACATATTATTATCTAGTCATTGTAAACATACATTTCATGATAAGCTACGTCAAATGAATAAATTTCTGATTATTTCAAATATATATTATTGCGAACGAGAATTATTGACTTTGTAATTCGTAAATTTGACTCCCTGTCACCCTCAATTCACAAGAACTTGATTATGTAGAGTTGGGGCACATATATTTTAGCAATGCTTCAATGTTATAAATTCCGAATATTCGGAGAAGAGAAGGGCTTGTTGGTTGTGTATTCCAGCTGTCCACATACTAGGACTCAGTAAAACAATGGTGGTTGTTTATTATGCTATGAAGTGTGTTGTGGGGAATTAACTGGACTTGTCACCCTCAGAGAACAGCCACTGATGAGTGAATGATGAATATATGCAAATGGATTATTACCCTTCTGGTTGACGATTATGGAAAGCGTAGGATGGAAGTGACATTTCACCGGTGATCTCAAACATCATACCCTATCAAATCGCCGTTTTCCGGGTATCGTGTGATAGTGTTTGGATTGTCTGGTGCTTTTTCTAGATTTTTTTTTTTTCCGGAAATTATTGAAATTTGTGTTAGTTCTTTCTCTGTCTCAATAAAATCTTGTTTAATTTGATTCCCTTGCAACAGCTGTGCTGAGTTAAAAATTATTCAAAAACATGGTAGGTATCCAGGACATTCTTGAAGAGGTTTATTTTCCCGGAAAACCTTCGTCAGTGAACATGAATCTCATTGTCTTCACATTCAGCTTATGGAGCAAGCTGACCTATCAAATGATGATTCACAATAATTTTATCAAGATATTTATTTCCAAAACTTCCAGCTTAACATAAAGTTTTTTTTTTTTTTTTTTTTTTTTTTTTTAAAGGGACCCCCGAGCGTTTAACTCGCCGGCTTGAGAGACCGTTAGTTCTGATTGACGTGGGTTTGAGCCCCGCAGTGGGCAGAAATAATTTTCTGTTCTGTATTTAGTGGCAATCTCACTGGCTAACGCTACTGAGTAGACTGCAGTATAATCAATAACTGACAGTCGAAAAGTTTAATAGTTAGCCTAAATTAATCGGTCCTGCTAGTTCAATAGATAACTAGGTGATGTTCTCCATCATCAACTTAGTTGCTACTCGCCGGGCAGTGGTTTGCCCCCCCAACCATACCAATACCAATACCAGCATAAAGTTTTAAAAAATAACCACCAAAAAATACAAAATATCAAATGATCATTTATGACATTAATGCGCAAGTTTCTTCTAGAGTTTCACTTGTTCTCTCGATCTCAGGCAGTAGAACTCTGTTCGAACGATTTTCAGTAATTTTCATGTGATGTGATTATTTCCAGAATATGACATTTTGGATTTCAAAAGAGATCATCCTTCACTTTTCCTGATATGAAATGATCGTTTTATCGGTCCCAGAATCGGCACCCTGGAGGTCCCCAAAAATTCCAAATCAGACTTCTCATGAAAGAGCTTAATGTTGGGATAAGAATCTATCTATCACTTTCCTCCAATTCACATCAATTTTTTTTAAGAAATAAATGACTGTTCGTGTCATTTAAATGAAGATGTATACAATTTTACATCACGTATTGGAAGTTGTTTTATCTTTACTAAACTGCCCAACTCCAAATTCAGAAAAAATATCAATGTCGACATTCCACTAGAAACGAATTGGTTTGGAAGAGAACAGATAATCCAGTGATTCCTGAGAACTTTTTGAAGAAACTTGTCAAGAAATCAAGAAAATTGTCGTTTGGTCTTGTATATTTTTGAATAAAAGCTAGAAAAAGTGATTCCGCACTCTTATTGGTTTCATAGGAGGGAATTAGGTAAACCCCATAGTCACTGGAGAAGCGATCACGAAGGTTGTGCACGCATTAGCTTTGTTTTGGTTCCAAGTTATAGCCAGTTCCGAACAGGTAATATGTATTACCTTGGTAATATTCAAGTGCGTATGTGTAGTAGGTTCTAGAACTGTTCGGAACTAGATATAATTTAGAACCAAAACAGGGCCAGTATAACCTTGGTCGAGTACATTCGTTAGAAACAGATAAAATTCAGCAGATTTAACTGTAGAGCTTCTAAAACATGAAATTTTCCAAGGAATTTCCAGGTTTCAATCTGCATTTCTCATGGTCTGAATTTTGGATTCAATTGAAGTTCGGGAAAATCGAAATTGAAACAAACAAATAGGCGTGACGCTTCTAGGAATTATCAGTATTTGATGAAGAATTGAATACATTTGAAAGCTCTAGTCATGTTTAGGAATCTACATTAAAATATACCTGATTTATTTTCCAGTTTTGTCACCTGGAAATATGTACTCTTCCTGATTTAATAAGACAAACAGAAAAACAAGCTTCTGAAGTTTTTATTCACAAGTACGGTATACCATTTTGAGAATCTTGAAGATTTGAGATCTGATTTCAAAAGGTTGATAATCAATCATTTCCAAGTTCAACCAAAAGCATAAGTTTGTGCCAAGTCATCTGAAATAAAATTATAAAGTAACTTGTGCTGTTGATTGAAGCTCCATCAATATTTCAGCGAGCTTTCCATCTACAGAACTGAACTTCACAATTTGTTGAGCACACACTTTTAACGAAAGTTTGTCTTCAACAGAAAGTATTGTTTTTGACAAATTCCAAGTCGTGTCGATGAATATAGTTCCTCAAATATTTTACCTTTGAAAACGAATACAACTTTCTACGAATATAATACACTTCCGGACGAGAAATTTCGGATCAGATCTAATCTCAAATGTCTATTTGTTTTGCATGGATTTTGATCATAATTTCAAGATGAAATCACTATTATGATTCGCCTCTAATTCCAAGCTTGCAAACATTTCAAATGGACTTGGTGTTAGCATGTTATACGAGGATAGATTCAAAAGTTACGCCTTAATTCTGTGAACCCTGTTGAAAAATTCTGTATTGCGAATCCTTGTACGACATTGAAGCACCCCGCACACTGTCCCAAGTGCTGATCTTCTAGATTTTCCAGAGGCTCTTCTTGGAGAGAGTGCGATAACTTTCGGCAAAAGGTGAGTGTAAGTTATATTCAAAGCTTAACCACTTCCCATGTCATTAGAGAATTAGGAAATGATGCACGATAACAATGTGTGTTGTGAATGCGTTGTTTTTTCATTTAAAAATGAAGATATCATCATAAACTGCATACCACACTGATATTTTTTCTATTGTGTTTTTTTTTTTAAGAAAAAATATATGGATATAAATAAATAAATCAGAAAGCGGAAATGTTAAAAAATGGTGTGGCTTAGGAATGTCGAAAATAAAAAGATTGATCATTGCGTCATCAAAGTCTTTCACAGGGTCTTAAGAAGTTCGCACTGGGAAATGCAACTTTTGATTCTACCTTGTGTAAAACCAAGTCTAAAATTTATATTTAAAAATTTCACTTTAGTTTTCTACCTACTGCAGATTTTAACAGAATCAATAAGATCCATAATGATACAAATCCACGGACTAACCTCAACAAAGGCAAACTAGGTCTCAGTTTCGTCGTATGAAGTTTATGTTCCAGTTACGAGTCCTCTTATTCATTTCGTCCATGGCAGAGACCAAATTCTTAGTAATAGCTGCTTTTTATTTGCATCTCAAATCGGGTCAATTTGACCCAGATCACTAAAATTTGACATCTAGGACGTTTTATACAAACTGATCTGATTCGTTTGTGATTCGGTCTCGGTCACTTCCCCCTTTGCCCCTAACTGTACCACCCGCAAATTTCGATCACTCAAGTGAACTGTTCCGAAGTAAAAGGTGGTGGTTGTTTTTACGGATAAAAGGCGTGAATTTCGCAACACCCTAACCCTCAAACCACATAAAAATATAAAATATTTGCCCTTGATGCAAAATCATAAAGAAAAGAACTTTTTATGAATGATGACACTGACACTGACATGATTCGAAACAAATGACAGAATAACAAATGCAGTTTTATTTGATGGTTTTTGGATCAGATCATTTCAGGTCAGTTCATTTGAAAGTGAACGGATTCAGTATGCAAATAAAATGACATCAATGATGATACTTATAACTAAAATATCATGTGTTTCTATTTTGAAACGAAAATAAAAATCAAAAATCCGATTCTTCATAAGAACATGAAAAAGAAAATCTCGTTTACTTTCAGTAGAAACTGGAAAAAGACATTCTCTCTTTCAAAATGCGATGATATACTTCGCGAATGCTTGGATGTCTTCCCGTTTTTGCCGCATGACTACTCCAAATTAGACACATCTTGTTGGATAGCCAACAAATCAAGTATTTGGTGTCGGAATTGGTATTGATATCGGTGAGGTGAGTAAGTTGGTTTATTGCGCCAATTCCGCATTGGCAACCCTAACTACGTTCTACTCAGGAGATCTCATCTATCGCAGACTCCCAGTAGATGATACCCCACCTACATTTAGGAACATAGTGGTGATTTGCTTATTCCCAGTAAATCAATTGTTGATTATTTTTGGAATATTCTGTTAGAATGCCTACGGTGATGTTCAGAGCCTTTCTACTCTTGTCCAGCCAATGGGCCTTCCTAGGTTTGAAGAGTTGTGTGATCATCCCTATAGATCGCGCACATGTCGTGTTAATCCTCTGGTTCTCCACTGTTTTCTTCACGGCTCAGCTTTGTCTCTAGCTCCTTTGCTTGATCGGTTCCGATAACGCCCATATGTACCGGTACCCACACACCTTCTTATTCTCATTCAGGGCATGCGGAGAATCTTTGCACGCTTGTTCAAGTGAACAGCTGATCCCCAGCATATTGCCTTGTCGCTTGGCTGTCAGAATAGATAATTTTGTTATCACCTGCACCTGTTTTGGAAGTAGCAGCCAGTGAGGAGGTGTCACTGGCTGCTACCTCCAGGATGGCAAACGCATCTGCTTGGCAGACCGTTGGCGTTAATTTTTTTGATAGGCACAACTTTTCCTGCATTCCTGTCCAATCTGTATACTCCGGCTCCCGTAGGCTAAGTGTTAGACCTGGAGCCGTCAGTGACACAGATTTGCGTGTTACTTCGTGATTCTGTCGGGGTGGTCCGTCACTTCGTCGCATTTATCACGTATGGGCGTATCTCGCAAAAAAACAAAAAAATCATTGCAGTGTCCTCAGGTCAGAATTTTGCACTTCACAATAGTGAAAAGTTTCAACTTGAAAAAAAAGATCAGCAACCATGAAAAACTGGAAAAGTTTTGTGATATTGAGTTTGAATAAAATTTTGTTTGTCCGATTTGCTTTGGCAAAGAGTGTATATCAGAGAGAATGACAACACATACCACTCACTGGTATTTCTGTAGTGTGAAAAATGTAGGTTTTATCTGTATAATTAAAGAGTTACTTATGCAAAGTTGATTATTAATTGGCATTGGACTGAAAAAAGCTTTTTATATAACTCCCTGTGAATAGTTTATCTCATTCATTCCATCCTGCACAACATTCTCAAAGAACACCCACAGCACCAACAAATATCCAATCCTATTTAATCTTTGTAACGCAAAACCAATAACATCACATCTGACAGGTGAACATCAAAGGCGCATTTATTTTTATACTGAATGAATTGCCAAAGGTTTGAAATCGAATTGAATATTTGATAGGATTGTGATCAATTCAAAAGAAAAAATGCTCGGGGTCCATGCAGCGAAGGTATGAGGGACGGTTCAGTGAATAATCTTCAATCTTAAACATACTTTGACGAACGTTTTTCAAATTGATGGAAAATTTGAAAACGTGATAAAATATGCTTAACCACGATTATAACCACCACGAATCTTCGTTCCGCTGTTCTGAAGTCAAATTTTCAACAAAAAATATAATTTGCAAGATCATGAAATGCTCTTTCAAACAAGATCAAAGATTGGTTGAACGGTTCAGGAGATATTGGTATTTTAATATTGAAAGATATTTTATTGGCCTTCCCTTCCCTAACTGTGACAGATACGAGAAAATGTTAAGTTGCAAAATGAACCGGTATCACCCAGGCTACAAGATGTCAGTTTCCAAAGTAATAGCTCGTCGCGCATCTTTTCGAGACAGCATGAATTCGATGTTTATTCATAGCAGCTACACCCTCTCGCGGTCGAATAACGAACCCCAAAATAATTTCCAGTCATTTCTCTTGTCCACTTCACTTCCCATTTTTTTCTCAAACCTTTCGGTCTTACTATTTTCGAGATACTGCCGCTCCGTACTCGTATCCGCGGACACCAAACACAGGGTGACAATTTGAAAAGGACCAGCATTTGATTGTGTCCAAACCAATGATAATAATAATAATAATAATAATAATAATACAAGTTTATTGGAATAATTTTCTATACAATCCAAAAGGAAAAATTGACCGTATATACTGGTATTTTCCATACTAACTAGATAAAAAGGCAAAAAAAGCAAAAACATCCATCTCAAAGTGGCGATTCTCCCAGTCTCTGCATCTGCAACAGGCGTTTTTCTAGGAGGTTTCTGTAGCTTGTTGTGGACATTGCAACATTTATGCCATGAATATATCTGTTTAGCAGTCTTGGTGCCCAATATGAGAAGCTACCGGTGAATTTGGCTGTTTTGTGATGTGGTTATCAGATTCAGATTCAGATTATGAAGCTCATTTCTTCGAGTCAGTGAATTATGTAAGTATGCTGGAGATTCATTTTTCACAATAGTAAAGAGGAGTTTGCAGGAGTATAATGTGAACCGATACTTGATTTTCAAAATTCCAAGACTGTTATAATGCGGCGTTATATTTTCTCTATGAGAAATACCAAATGAAAACCGTAAACATGAATTGTGAAGCTTTTGAAGCTTATTCATATTCTCATCGGTTAAAGAGTTGAAGTATGTTGATGAGCAGTGGTCAGTCTGACACAGGACCAATGAGTTCATAAGCTGCCACTTTATGTTAGAGGGAAGGTGATGTCTGAATTTATATAATGATTTAAATTTGGAGTAAGCCAGTCCAATCTTCTTATTGATGTGCGTTTCGAAGTTGAGTTGACTGTCCACATAAAACCCTAGATTTTTTATACTATCCCCCATGTGTGTATGGAGATTTGGCGAGACACGTCAATTTATATATCGAGGAGGACAACTTTTGAGGTATCTGTTGTTTTTCTGGAATCAACCCTCTCACGCCCAGGGTAGACACCCCTGAAATTTTAAACAGCAACTCCCACTTATTTTGCGATTTTTGAAATTTTCACGTTATTCTCCATACGCTACATAATTTTTTTTCAAAATTGAAGTCCCTAACCTCACAAAAAAATTTAAACGAGCAGAATTAACTATTCCTTGATCTGATGATAGTATGTTAATGTGGTGAGACCCGTCAATCTGGATATTGAATGGGGACAACTTTTGAGGTATCTATTATTGTTCTGGATTCAACCCCATAACGATTTCTTACTCCCAGGGATCCAGGGTAACTACCACTGAAATTTCAAATGGCAGGCTTCACTTATTCCGCGATTTTTGAAATCTTCATGTAATTGTCGATAAGCTTCATCACTTTTTTTTTTCAAAAATAGAGTACATAACCTCATAATTGCTTTGCTTGTGAAATTGAGAATTCCAATAATAAAAAAAGGAATTTATCTAGAGATACATGAGGAACTCAAAAATGACAAAAGAAAAAGGTGTTTTCTTCCAAAATCTTAAGGTAGGCGCCCTGGAGGTTGAGGGGTTGAAGTTGGAAGTAATATGACAGCTAACACGTCAAAAGTTGTCCCCCATGATATCTGCATTAATATCTTCAACAAAATCTCTATACCGTCATCAGTTTATAAGAAATTATAATTATTGCTGTCCGTTTGGAAATAATTGTGAGGTTATGTAGTCCAACTTAAAAAAAGAGATGCAGCCTATCACGAATAGCATAAAAATTTCAAAAATCGTGAAATAAATGGAGGTTGCTATTTGAAATTTCAGGGGTAGTTACCCTGGGAGTGAGAGAGTTAGATCCAGAAAATTGATAGATACCTCAAAAGCTGTCCCCCTCGATATCCAAATTGACGTGTCTCACCAAATTTTCATACTATCATCAGTTCAAGGAATAATTATTGATTCAGTTCGTTTGAAAATTTGTGAGGTTGATAACTTCAGTTTCGAAAAAAAAATGATGTAGCGTAAGGAGAATAACGTGAAGATTTCAAAAATCGCAAAATAAGTGAGAGTTGATATTTGAAATTTCAGGGGTAGCTACCCTGGGCGTGAGAGGTTTGATTCCAGAAAAACAACAGATACCTCAAAAGTTGTCCTTCTCGATATCTAACTTGATATGTCTTGCCAAATCTTCATACTATCATTGGTTTGGACACAATCAAATGCTGGTACTTTTTATATTGTCACCCTGTATGTTCCAGTTACCTAGACACTATCAGGAACTTTTTATAGTAGCAGTGTTTGAGGTGGAGTCGGTATTCTAAAATGAAAAGTATACTATGGATCTCTCATCAATAATCATCACCAAATCACGAATTGATTGTGAATTCTGTCTTGAAGACCGGCAAATAACTTTTCACTGAGGGCTGTGCGTAATCTCTCATCCCTGATATCCTGTCTATTATACTCGCTGATTGATTTTTTAACGGAGATTACTTCAGGCAACAATAATCAATTCCTGGATTGGGGTTATTTGTTGATTTAATTCGCCATATGAGATGGTCCCAATCTAGTTACTTTAAATTTTCCCACAACGATTCTCAGAGCATCTGAAGTTTCGAAACTTGCAGGAGGGAAGATTGTACAATATAGTTTTGTCTAATATCAAATGCCCTAAAAGAGCTCTTCTGCTGATAAAGTTATAATTCGATGGAACCGCAAATTGTATTTTGGTCTGAATGCTATGACGGAAAAAAAGACAATCATCCACTTAATTTTCTCAAAAGTTTAGTTATATAAACTTCAGTTTGTGAGAGCGGTCATGGACTTATACAAATCCAAAACTAGTCATGTTGTAGAACTCATCTTCTGGTCCTCCTTATGTGAAAAATCTTTTGACAGGACAAATAACAAGATCCACGAGAAACGTTCTCTTGGTATCTTCGATAAATATTACGAGCAGAAGATTTCAGCAGACTATCTCTAGTTACGAAGGTTCGCCTAAACCACAGTTAGATTTTTTTGCTAGAATATACAGGGTAAAAAGACAAAAACAGGTTACCGTGGCAATTCGGCTTACACAAACCTTACACTAGGTATACCATGATTAAGGTCAAGATTCACATCATTGAATACCGTTCCAAACATCATAGTTCGCTGTTGGAACTCCACTTGTTTATTCAAAAAACTTGCAAAAAACGATCGTCATGACATTCTAAACAACATCTTTCTTCTTGTCAACGACCGCCTGATAATAGAGAAGATTTGAGTGAAGTGGTCCAAGGGCGTACGTAATGAAGAAGACCTGCTAACTTATATTATCTCGGCTTGATTATGCGAATAAGACACACATCAGGTCAGAATTCCTTGTTCGATGTGAGAATTCCTCAAATCTCTGTGTCTTTTCGTCTTCCCTTCCTTACTCAAGAAGTGCAAATTGAAACTAACATTTTAATGTGGCGGAATGCTTCACTCACCAAGCAATATATAATCAGATTGTTCACAAGAATGAAGCTTTTTAGTATAGTTTGCCTTCTTGAAGACTATTACTAGAAGATCAAGAAGTTTGTCATTCATGGTATTCATCTCCTCGCAAGGTTTGTTAGAAAAATGATAGCTCTAACAACTTCGTGAAAATTCAACTTCATGCGTGATACCGTCTGAATATGAAATGACATGATTGTCAAATTTATTACAAGAGACAATTTGCGAGGATATGAACTTAATTACAAATTCATAATAATCTATGGATTGACAAAAAATTCAAAAACAACGTGACTCAAAACGTAATGGATAGGTCTTGACATCAAAGATAAAATGTTCTCCCTAGAGATCAGTCATCTCACGCAATAGTATGCTGGCCCCTATTTTGGAGGGTGAATCAGGTTTATTTGATTGCCTGTATACTTCTAATTATGCGGAGTGGAGAGATTTGCATTGAGCAACACGAAAACCTAAAATACGAGACCTGTGACTTGTTGACAATATTTGTAGGTATAAGGACAATTGAGAGATTTTATTGATAGTCCAGGCGAAGCGTACATTGACTTCGCGTTGAGATGTCATGTTTGATTTTTTTTGAATCAAATCCCATAATTTGATAATCTTGGATCCAAATTTGCGACCTGGTGCGATTTTTTTTCGCGACGATGTTCGCGGGAATGCGTTTTGATGCAAATTTCGGGTTCTGAATGTCGTGCAGCCAAAAAAGATATATTATCTATGTATTCGTTATGAAATAATGTCCAACATTCTCCTACAGGGACTTGATTTAAAGAGTATTTTGGACAGGAGTAGTCACAGAACCTAGCATTTCGGAATAATATGATTTCAGGAATATGACTTTTTTTCATCAAATCTGAGTTTTGACTGGAATATAAGTGATGATCAGAGTTTTTGAACATTATTTCTCAATAGAGAATTTTTGCAAACGTTGAGGATGACAAGAGAGTGGCTCTACTAGCAAAGGATTCAAATCTGTTTTGGTTCATATGAGAGAGTTGCACTAAATATTGAGAGCTAATCAATATCTGGTGCAACTATTTTTATCTTTACATATTTAATCAACTCAACATATTTAATCATGTCCTGCGCATTCCAATGTCCTATGAGGAGGATATTGTAATGATCTTTATCCAGTCTACTGGTCTCTTGTTATGTGATTTCTTTTTTTCTATAAAACTCCTGAGGAAGCACAAAATTATGTGAGCGAAAGCTTGAAGTTAAAATTGAATATTTACTTTCTATAGAAGTTTTACACTGCTATTGCTCCCTCTGTCAAGTGTGATCCCAATATTGGAAAAACTTTACTTCAATTTGTAACCAGTAGCCTCGTTACCTGCTTAAGTAGATGCACAAAGCCGGTTCTCGACCAAATTCTGTGCATAACCTCACTTTTACCGGCAA